>SZWC01022611.1:21567-34243 GCA_023375785.1 Penium margaritaceum
GGCGCTACCCCTGCTTCTGCTGCTGCTTCTGCCAGAAATCTGTCTGACAGAAAATGGACTGTAGATGCCAGCAGACTGGGAATTTTGAAAAACTGAGCCCACCACTGGAAAATTCAGCTCAAAACCTTTCAGATCGACCCATAAAACAGGGTCATCAACCGGGGATTTTGAAAGATATGCCCTCTTGAAAACAGGGTATGCTTCTGCTCCTACTCCAACTCAGACCAGCCAGTTTGTAAACGGCGTTTCTCCCAAACGAATCGATGAAATGCAAATATTTTTGCACCAATGGAAAGCTTAGGAAAAATACTACAATTAGCATGTGCCACTTTTTAAATTTGACAAAGAAATGAGAGAGTTATGGTCATCACAAGGCGACAGTCTTACTCATAGTGTAGAGTGTAGCCCTGGCCGACCTCGTTTTGAGCATAACTCTCAATCCGACCGTTGGATCTTCGCGATCTTGCGCTCGTTGGAAAGCTTGTCTTCTGAACTTGAAGATCCAGTGGTCGATCGTCAAATCTGGTGAAGGTTTCACCCCAACCCGTCACTCTCAAAGTGACGGCCTGTGCTGGCTGGAAGTGGCAGAACTTGGCTCTGATACCAAATGTTGGAACTTGAGGAGAGAGGGAGCCTTGGAGCAGCGAGTAGTGTGATTGGAAGGGCATCACTTGTGCTGAAGAATGGTTGTTCAATCACTCAAAATGGTAGAGTACATATAGAGCTAGAGCTTGGGCAAGTCAGCCCTCTCACAAGCCACACCACTTAGCCATGGAGGCTAAGGCTCACACACTAGAGTCCATCATCTCACACAAGGGAGGAAATCAGCCTAGCAATCAGGCTGACCACTCACACACGACCTAGAGAGCTAGAGAATGCTCTCATGGCACACTCCTAGTGGTCACATAACCCACAAACCCATGGAGAATTGCCATGTGTCCATGGCTAGCACACAAGGATCTCACCTCACCCAAAAAGTAAGGAGAGGTACCTTTATCCTAGTCAGCACACTCTGACAAGGCAATCCTAAGACCAAGGACCTTTTTGGATATTTTTCCCATCAGGTCTTGACCCTGTACCTCTTGCCTTTTTCTTTTCTCAGGCTAAGGCATGGAGCCATCACCCATGCCCACCCAGACATCGACGGTCCATGACCCCCGAAACTTTGAAAATTCATATCTCCCAATCCGACCGTTGGATCGGCCTCAAACTTGGACCGTAGACATTTTGCCACCTGATCTTTCCAATGGTGAAGTTGGATCGGCGATCGGAGCAGGCATTTGGTACTTTCCTGGAACTTGCTCCTGTGGACCTGAAACTGAGCCAGATGGCTCCTTTCCCAATAGCTTAAAGCTGCTGCAAGGCGCACATGCCGATGTGGCCGTAGCGCGCATGCTAGATCTCGCTATGTGTCGCCTGCACCACTGCTCACGCGGGATCTTGGTCCCCCCCAGCAGGCAGTACATGTCACCCTCCTTTACTGACCTGGTCAACTCCTCTCCTATATCCTTGTTGAGGATGTAGCCATAGTTATCATCGAAGACGACGCGCAGTCCTGTGTTTGTAAGAGAGGAGACTGAGAGGAGATTGAATGCAACACCATGTACATTCAGCACGCCATGGAACACTCCCACTTCAATGCGACGTGGGGTCTCCAACCACATCTCCACAATCCCAATCCCCTTAGCATACACCACCCGATCATCACTCATAGCGATAGGACGGGGAGGGATAGATAGCAGCTGTGTAAATGACTCCTTGTGATGTCTGAGGCTTTTGGTACATCCTGAGTCCTTATACCATGCAAGATCCGCCTTCTCCATCTGGGACAAGTCTGACTCTGCCATGAAGAGACGGTCGCGCACCTCCTTGGCCACATTCATGTTGCCAAAGTAGCGCACACCAGCCTGGTTTTGTGATTCCAGCTGTTGCTGCTGCTAAAGCTGCTATGACTGCTGCTGCTGCTGCTGTTGCTTTTGATGATGCTGCTGCGATGACTGCTGCTGCTGCTGCTACTTCTGATCCCTCTTGAGCTTGAAACACTCTTTTTCGTAGTATCCTTCTTTCCGGCAATAGTGGCATTTTCCTTTCTTTCCGCCTTTCTGCAGCCCAGACTGCTACTGCTGCTGGTGGTTGCGTGAGCTCGTGGCCTCAAAAATTGATTCATTGTTGCCGCCGCCATTACGTTTTGCTGCATTGTGACGTAATTGCAATTGCACCAGGTGTGTACAGATGAAATCGGGGTCGCGAGTTGGCTGGCACTCCAGCGTCTCTCGTACCGTGTCGTACCTGGTTGGGAGTCCCCTCAGCAAGAGGAGGATGAAGCGCGTCTCTTCCACAGGGTTGTCGGCCGCTCTCAGCTGCTTCGCGAGCTCCTTTGCCCAGTCCAGGTACGCCTCCATCCTTTCACCACCCTGCATTTTCAGTGCCATCATCTTTTCCTCCAAAAGCATGAGGAATGCAGGATCCTTGCTCTCTTACTTCTTGCACAACGTATCCCACTCCTCCTTTTCAGTAGCCTTGTCACTCACGTACTGAAGATACGGGTTGGAGATGGTGTTGACAAGCAACCTGGAGGCCTGTCTATCCTTTTTCTTCCACTCCTCATACGTCGTTGGTACAGCTACAGAAGAACCCGCATCAGCTGCACTCTTTTGCGGCGTTTTCCCTGCGACCACCTGTGTTGCGGTGATGCCTTTTGCCTGTGGAACTGGAGCCGGCTCGTCGCCGCTCACCACCTCCCACAAGCCCCTCTCTTCCAAAAGGAGGCGGGTACAGATCTTCCAAAATGTGAAGTTAGCGCGTCCCTCCAGCCTCTTCAAAGGCTGGGCTGCTGTTGCAACGCTAGCTGCTGCCATTGTGAGCCTTGTTGATACTCAGCGATGCCCTTGGATGGCGGGACTACCCGCACTTTTGCTAATGCTTTTGCCAGAAATCTGTCTGACAGAAAATGGACTCTAGATGCCAAAAGACTGAGAATTTTGAAAAACAAAGCCCACCTTTAGAAAATTCAGCTCACAAAGTTTCAGATTGACCCATAAAACAGGGTCATCAATAGGGGATTTCAAAAGATATGCCCTCTTGAAAACAGGGTGTCCTTCTATTCCTACTGCAACTCAGACCAGCCAGCTTGTAAACGGCGTTTCTCCCAAACGAATAAACGGAATGCAAACATTTTTGCCTGACTGGAAAGCTTAGGAAAAATACTACAATTCGCATATGCCACTTTTTAGATTTGACAAAGAAACAAGAGAGTTATGGTCATCACAAGGCGACAGTCTTACTCATAGAGAAGAGTGTAGCCTTGGCCGACCTCGTTCTGAGCATAACTCTCAATCCGGCTGTTGGATCTTCCTGATCTTCAGCTCGTTGGAAAGCTTGTCTCTTTGACTTGAATATCGAGTAGTTGATCATCAAATCTGAAGAAGGTTTAACCCAAACCCGTCACTCTCAAAGTGATGGCCTGTGCTGGCTGAAAATGGCAGAACTTGACTCTGATACCAAATGTTGGAACTTGAGGAGAGAGGGAGCCTTGGAGCAGCGAGCATGTGTGATTGGAAGGGCATCACTTGTGCTAAAGAATGGTTATTCAATCACTCAAAATGATGGAGTAGATATAGAGCTAGAGCTTGGGCAAGTCAGCCCTCTCACAAGCTACACCAGTTAGCCATGGAGGCTAAGGCTCACACACTAGAGTCCATAATCTCACACAAGGGAGGAAATCAGCCTAGCAATCAGGCTGACCACTCACATACGACCTAGAGAGCTAGAGAATGCTCTCATGGTACACTCCTAGTGGTCACATAACCCATAAACCCATGGAGAATCGCCATGTGTCCATGACTAGTACACAAGGATCTCACCTCACCAAAAAAGTAAGGAGAGGTACCTTTATCCTAGTCAGCACACTCTGACAAGGCAATCCTAAGACCAAGGACCTTTTTGGATATTTCTCCCATCAAGTCTTGACCTTGGACCTCTTGCCTTTTTCTTTTCTCAGGCTAAGGCATGGAGCCATCACCCATGCCCACCCAGACATCGACGGTCCATGAGCCCTGAAACTTCGAAAATTCATATCTCCCCATCCAACTGTTGGATCGGCCTGAAATTTGGACAATAGATATTTTGCCACCTGATCTTTCTAATGTTGGGGAAGGAGCCATCTGGCTCAGTTTCAGGTCCACAGGAGCAAGTTCCAGGAATCTACCAGATGCCTGCTCCGATCGCCAATCCGACTTCACCATTGGAAAGATCAGGTGGCAAAATGTCTATGGTCCAAGTTTGAGGCCGATCCAACGGTCGGATTGGGAGATATGAATATTCAAAGTTTCGGGGGTCATGGACCGTCGATGTCTGGGTGGGCATGGGTGATGGCTCCATGCCTTAGCCTGAGAAAAGAAAAAGGCAAGAGGTCCAGGGTCAAGACCTGATGGGAGAAATATCCAAAAAGGTCCTTGGCCTTAGGATTGCCTTGTCAGAGTGTGCTGACTAGGATAAAGGTACCTCTCCTTACTTTTTGGGTGAGGTGAGATCCTTGTGTGCTAGCCATGGACACATGGCAATTCTCCATGGGTTTGTGGGTTATGTGACCACTAGGAGTGTGCCATGAGAGCATTCTCTAGCTCTCTAGGTCGTGTGTGAGTGGTCAGCCTGATTGCTAGGCTGATTTCCTCCCTTGTGAGAGATTATGGACTCTAGTGTGTGAGCCTTAGCCTCCATGGCTAAGTGGTGTGGCTTGTGAGAGGGCTGACTTGCCCAAGCTCTAGCTCTATATGTACTCCATCATTTTGAGTGATTGAACAACCATTCTTCAGCACAAGTGATGCCCTTCCAATCACACATGCTCTCTGCTCCAAGGCTCCCTCTCTCCTCAAGTTCCAACATCTAATGGTGACGTTGGATTGATAATCGGAGCAGGTATGTGGTACTTTCCTGGATTTTGCTCCTGTGGACCTCAAACTGAGCCAGATAGTTCCTTTCCGAACACATGTATGGTCTCTGGACAATACTCCCTGTGGCTCCTTGGGAGGCCTCCTCCCAAGGCCACCCTAGATTGTGTCATCAGCTTTGATGACATGGTATCTTCTATGACCACCAAGTGGCGCTTGATCCACCTTGGACCTTAGAGGCTTCTAGGAAGCTTCCTTGGTACTTTTTTGTCACAAAGAAAGTTTTGGTCCTGGCGTGATTTGATCCCAGACCTCGCTTGCGAGACGGTGCCTTCACTCACTAGGCTATGGGAAGTTTTCCTAAGGAGAAAGCACCAGGTAGATTACGAAGAGTAAACCAAGGGGACTTCTTCCACAAGGATGAGGAGTGCATGCCTTGTCTCTCTCAGCCTCTCTTGCATGTCGCTGGGAGACTTGCGCTACAGGTGTAGTGCATAACAAGTTTAAATCTGCCGCAAATTGGACCAAGGGTATACACAGAACATAACAAACTATCCCTTGTACCTGCGTCCATCTGTAGCTAGATTCCTGTTACGGTCATGGTCCAAGTGATGTCGGCCACCTATGAAGTAGGTCGCCCGTTCAGCCCTTGTCTGCTGCGCTCACCATCGCAATGTCCCGTGCCCCTGCCATGTGTGGGTCACTGTCCAGCGGCTTCATTAAGAAGTCCGCGAGCATCTACTTGGTCGCGATATACTATAGATCTACCACTCCCTTGGCGACTGATGAGGTGTGCAATGATATCGGATGTCGATGTGCTTGGTCCGCCTTGAGAGGATGTCCTTGAACGCAATGTCCATCGCGCTCTCGTTGTCGACATGGACGACCGTGGCCTCTTTCTTTGGTACGTGTATCTCAGCGAGCAAGCTGCGTAGCCACTATGTTTCCTTGTACACCTCAGACAGTGCCACTGACTCGGTCAATGACACACACAACGCCGCCGTTCACAAGGCACACAAAGCCCAAAGTGGGCTTCCTATCATCCACGTTGCCTCCAAAATCTGCGTCGGTGTAGCACTTGAGGTGCAAAGGGTCTGTTCCTTGAAGGCTACCATACTACAGCCCCATGAGCCGTGTCTTGTTGAGATAGCGCAAAATGCGCTTATCGGCCTACCAGTGGAGTGGCCCGGGATTGGCCACGAACCGATTGACTAGCCCCACAGCAAAGGAGATATCAGGCCGCGTGCCAAACATGGCATACATGATGCTACCCACCGTAACTAGTACGATACATCCTCAATTTGCAATATATGGCGATGCCCAAGTAGTACACGAGCTCAGCCATGTCCTTCATCTGAAACCGCCCATGCAGCTTCGCCTTGAGGGCCTCGAGGGCCTTCATGGAGATGGAGGCCAGAATCAGGTCATCCACATACAGCGCTACTAGCAACAGCCCCTAGTCATCCACACGCACATACACACTGGGGTCGTTGTGGCAATGCAAGAAGCCAAGGCCAGCTATGAAGCTGTCCATCTCCTTGTACTAGATCCTTGGGGCATGTTTCAGCCTGTAGAGCGCCTAGATGAGACGATTCACCTGTTCAGATTTTGCCTTGACACACTGGGCACCTCCATTAGTATCTCCTTGTCAAGCTTCTCGTAGAGGAAGGCCGTCTTGACGTCCATCTGGTGGATTTCCATATTGCGTACTATAGCCACAACCAGCAAGATACGGATGGAGGGGAAGGACGCGACAGGAGAATAGGTCTTGTCGTACTTAGACCCTGCTCTCTGCAAGAACCCCTTTGCGACGATCCTTACCTTGCACTTGTCGATGTTGTTCTCTTGCTTGTGTTTGACGCGTAAGACCCACTTCACACCCACCACGTGTGCGTTTGGTGGTCTATCCACCAGCTCCCACGTTCCGTTCTCCTCAATGGAGGCCTGCTCGCTCTTCATCGCCTCATTCCATTTAGCGGCGTCCGGCCACGAGAGAGCCTCGGCGATGGTAGCCGGCTCTCCCTACACAAGGAACGACCAGCTCAGGCTAGTCCACTCGGCCTTCCTTCCGTCGTACTGCTTCGCATGCTTTGCTTGGCGCTCACTGCACCGTAGTGGTGCTGGTGCTGGCTGCTCGTGCTGTTGCTAGGTGCTCGTGCTGTTGCTGTGCTTTCCCAGGAGGGGTCACTAGAAGGGAAGAGCCACTAGCCTTCGAGGAGGCCTTGGATGTCTCTGACGCGGTTTTAAATGTCAACTTTGCTATAGCCTTAGCGGACGCTCTCCATGAATTGGCAGTCTCGCTGTTTACAGTCACTGGCATCCCACGCTAGTTAGGCCAGGATGTATCACCCGCGTCTAGTAGTACGATCTACTCTCCCTGTTTTGGAGAGTTCTCTGGGTCCAACAGTTCTCCCTTGCCGTGTGACTCTTCCTGGAAAATCACATCTCTGGAGGTGATGACTCTCCCTGCTGCCTGGTCCCACACCTTGTACGCCTTGTGTGCAGCCTCGTAGCCGATCATCACGTACTTGCGCGCACGTGCATCTACCCATGCTCTTTGCCCGTCCTGGAGTTTGGCCTAAGCCATACAACCGAATGCCTTTAGGTGAGACACATCCAGCTTCTTTCCCGACCACGCCTCTTGCGACGTCATGCGTTTTGTACTTTGCTCATTTTCTGTCTCCTTGCTACACAATGCTGTAGTAGACATGAGGTTGATGAGGTAGCATGCGGTGCGCGCTGCTTCCGCCAGGAAGCGAGGAGGGACATTTGAGTCAAAAAGCATGGTTTGCGTCATGGCAAGAATGGTCTGGTTTATGCGCTTGGCCACGCCGTTGTTGTGTGGTGTGTGGGAGTAGTAGGTTAGTGGACAATACCATGTACCTGAAGCCACGGCTTCCACCCCTCATACTCTCCGCCGTTCTCGCTCTGCAGGGCCTTGACCTTTCGCCCAGGTGTCGCTCTTCCATGGTAACAAACTCTTGGAGGCGCTCTAGCATCTCTCCCTTCATTTTGAGGAAATACACCCACACCTTCCAAGAGTAATCATCGATGAAGGTGAGGAGGTACTTGGAGCCACTATTGGACGTGGAGCGCATGGGACCACACACGTCGCTGTGGACGAGGTTGAATATGCCCTCTGCTCTGCGACCGTTTTTAGAGAAGCGTTTCTCCTTTGTCTTGCCTTGCAGGCAAGCCTCACACCCAGCATTGTATCCATCCTTTTACTCACACCCCTCTAGTGTGCATTCAAACTTCTGCTCCTATATGACCTCCAAGGTGCTGTCGGCCACGTACCCAAGGCGTCTATGCCACAGGTTCGCAGTTGCTGCTCGCGCGTCTTTAGCCGCCACAGCAAGCGGCATGGATGGTGTCTAGGCGTTCGGCGATGGTGCTGCTTCCGCTACTGCCTCTACTGTTGGAACTTGAGGAGAGAGGGAGCCTTGGAGCAGCGAGCATGTGTGATTGGAAGGGCATCACTTGTGCTGAAGAATGGTTGTTCAATCACTCAAAATGATGGAGTACATATAGAGCTAGAGCTTGGGCAAGTCAGCCCTCTCACAAGCCACACCACTTAGCCATGGAGGCTAAGGCTCACACACTAGAGTCCATAATCTCACACAAGGGAGGAAATCAGCCTAGCAATCAGGCTGACCACTCACACACGACCTAGAGAGCTAGAGAATGCTCTCATGGCACACTCCTAGTGGTCACATAACCCACAAACCCATGGAGAATTGCCATGTGTCCATGGCTAGCACACAAGGATCTCACCTCACCNAAAAAGTAAGGAGAGGTACCTTTATCCTAGTCAGCACACTCTGACAAGGCAATCCTAAGACCAAGGACCTTTTTGGATATTTCTCCCATCAGGTCTTGACCCTGGACCTCTTGCCTTTTTCTTTTCTCAGGCTAAGGCATGGAGCCATCACCCATGCCCACCCAGACATCGACGGTCCATGACCCCCGAAACTTTGAAAATTCATATCTCCCAATCCGACCGTTGGATCGGCCTCAAACTTGGACCGTAGACATTTTGCCACCTGATCTTTCTAATGGTGAAGTCGGATCGGGGATCGGAGCAGGCATCTGGTGCTTTCCTGGAACTTGCTCCTGTGGACCTGAAACTGAGCCAGATGGCTCCTTTCCCAACAATCTCCCACTTTGCCGCAGTCAGAGTGGGCTGAGTCCACATGCCTTCATGCAAAACTGCTGCTTCTCACGGGTCACTGGCTTGGTGCAGAAATCAGCGACCTGCTTGCTGGTTGGAGTAAACTCCAGCTTGATAGCACCCTCCTGCACCATGTGCCTGATGAAATGATATGCGATGTCAATGTGCTTGGTGCGTGCATGGTGCTCAGGATTCTTGGCGAGTGCGATTGCGCTCTGGTTGTCGACGCGCACAGGAACTGGAACTGCTGCACTCCCACTCATCTCTGCCATGAGACGTTGGAGCCAAACTGCTTCCTTGGCTCCAAAGCTGAGAGATACGTACTCAGCTTCTGTACTCGAGGTGGCCACGACCACCTGCCGCTTGCTGCACCAACTGATGGCCCCACCATTCATGAGGAACACANCTTTTGCCGCTCAGCTGCATTTGCTTCTCCATTGAAGCTCACGAGGTACTGCCGCGTCTCCAGCGGCGTGCCGATGGGTTTTGCCTCTGCCATGCCGAACCGCTGCAAAACATCCTTGATGTAGCGGCTCTGCTGCAGCGAGAGAGAGCGTGACTTGCGGTCACGTGTGATCTGGATACCGAGGAAGTATGATGCTTCCCCGAGATCAGACATCTGGAAGCGCTCCTGCATGGCTTCCTTGAACTCCTGCAGTGCAGACATGCTGTTGGAAAGGAGGAGCATGTCATCCACATAGACAATGATGATGAGGATCTCATGCTCATGCTGCCAGCGATACACGCTGTAGTCACACTCGCTGCGCTCAAACCCCATGCACTGCAACGCCGCATCCAACTTCTGGTTCCAAGCACGCGACGCTTGCTTGAGGCCGTACAGCGACTTCTGCAGCTTGCAGACCAGGTGCTCCTGGCCATCCATGACGAACCCCTCCGGCTGCTCCATGTAGATCTCTTCCTCCAAGTCACCATTCAAGAATGCCGTCTTGACATCCATGTGGTGAACCTCGAAGTCCTCAGCTGCTGCATAAGAGAGGAGCGTGCGCACAGAGGCAAACTTTGCGACGGGGGCAAAAGTTTCTGTGTAGTCGATGCCCTCCTGCTGCGAGTAGCCCTTGGCGACCAGCCTTGCCTTGTATTTTTCCAGGTTACCATCTCCTCCCCGCTTCTTCTTGAACACCCATTTGCACTTGATCACCTTACGTCCTGGTGGACGTTCAGTCAGCTCCCACGTGCCGTTCTCGAGCTGCGACTGTATCTGCTGCTGCACGGCTTGCGCCCAATCTGCTGCATCCGGTGCAGCCATGGCCTCCTTGTATGACGTTGGCTCATCTGAATCAGCTGCAACTGCGACGTTCATCTGTTCTGGTTTCTGCAGCATCCAGAAATGGCCGCGCTCACCTGGCTTGTAACGCACCCTAAGAGGGTACCTGCGATCTCGTGCTGGAGCGTTAGCGGGTGGCTGGCGCGATGCTGCTGGCACAACTGCTCCTGCTGGTGGTGCTACATCTCCCTCCTCTGCTTCTGCCGATGACGCTGCAATGTCTGCAACATCAGACATGGGAGAGTAGAGTGATTCTCCCACTGTCACAGTAGAGGAAGGATCGGGAGAAACTGGGTCAGGAAGAATTTCTGCTCCAACCGTCTCGTCAGCTGCTGGTTCTGCTGCCTCTTCACACACGATGTTGGTGCCGATGACGTTGCTCTCATTGAAGACGACATCCCTGGAGATGATGACGTGGCTTGTATCCCTCTCGTAGAGGCGATACGCCTTGCTTGCCACGTCGTAGCCAATCATCAGCATCTGTGCACTCTTCGCGTCCCACTTTTGCCGCTTCTCCTTTGGCACGTGCATGTGCGCCAAGCTGCCAAACGCNCGAAGATGACCCACGCTCGGCTTCTTGCCGAACCACGCCTCGTACGGCGTCATCTGCTCCAGGGCCTTGGTTGGACTGCGGTTCTTGATGTAAACTGTAGTGCTCACGGCTTCAGCCCTGAAGTCGTAGGTCAGCCGAGCCGCGTGCAACATGGAGCGCGCCGACTCCACAATGGTACGGTTGGCGCGTTCTGCTACACCGTTCTGCTGCGGCGAGTACGGCGCGGTACGCTGCGCCTTGATGCCAGCTGCTGCGAGGTAGTCTTGGAATTCCTTGCTTAGATATTCTCCACCCCGATCGCTGCGCAGCGCCTTGATCTTCTTGCCAGTCTGGTTCTCCACCATGGCCTTGAANTGGAGGAAAGGAAGTATACAGCAGTGTAACGGCTGAAATCATCAATGAAGGTGAGAAAATACCTAGAGCCTCCAAAGCTCTGGGTCTGCATTGGTCCGCACAAGTCCGTGTGAACCAGCTCCAACACCTCTTTTGTACGTTCCCCTGCTCCAGAGAACGCCTCGCGGTGCTGCTTCCCCTCCAAACAGCCGATGCACAACTGCTGCTCAAAGTTAGATATGGTTGGCAGGTCACGCACCATCTCCTTTGCTTGAAGCTGTTGCAAGGCACGCATGCCAATGTGCCCGTAGCGCGCATGCCAGATCTCGCCATCTGTCGCCTGCACCACTGCTGCAAGATTGTGTTCACGCGGGATCTTGGTCGCCCCCATCAGGCGGTACATGTCGCCCTCTTTCACCGACTTGGCCAACTCCTCTCCTGTTTGTTTGTTGAGGATGTAGCCATAGTCATCATCGAAGACAACGCGCAGTCCTGTGTTTGTGAGAGAGGACACTGAGAGAAGGTTGAACGCAGCATCAGGCACATACAGCACGCCATGGAAAACTCCCACTTCAATGCCACGCGGGGTCTCCAACCACATCTCCACAATCCCAATCCCCTCAGCATACACCACCCGATCATCACCTAAAGCAATCGGCCGAGGAGGAATGGAGAGCAGCTGTGTGAACCACTCCTTGTGGTGCGTCAGACTCTTGGTACACCCCGAGTCCTTGTACCACGCCAGATCCGCCTTTTCCTTCTGCGACATGTCAGACTTCGCCATGAAGAGGCGGTCGCGCACCTCCTTGGCGACGTTCATGTTGCCAAAATGGCGCACGCTAGTCTGGTTCTGCTGCTGCTGCTGGTTGCGTGAGCCCATGGCCATGAAAGCTGCTTCACTGCTGCTGCTGCCGCCATTGCGCTTTGCTGCATTGCGACGCAGTTCCACCTGCACCAAGTGCGTGCAGATGAAGTCGAGGTCGAGAGTCGGCTGGCACTCCAACGTCTCTCGCACCGTGTCGTAGCTGGTTGGGAGTCCCGTCAGCAAGAGGAGAATGAAGCGCGTCTCTTCCACAGGATTGCCAGCCGCTCTCAGTTGCTTTGCCAGCTCCTTTGCCCTGTCCAGATACGCCTCCATCCCTTCACCACCCTGCATTTTCAGCGCCATCATCTTTTCCTCCAAAAGCATGAGGAATGCAGGATCCTTGCTCTCATACTTCTTGCACAACGTGTCCCACCCCTCCTTTGCAGTAGCCTTGTCACTCACGTACTGAAGATGCGGGTTGGAGATGGTGTTAACAAGCAACCTGTAGGCCTGCCTGTCCTTCTTCTTCCACTCCTCGTACGTCGCTGGTACAGCTGCAGAAGAACCCGCATCAGCTGCACCCTTTTGCGGCGTCTTCCCCGCCACCACCTGCGCTGCGGTGATGCCTTTTGCCTGTGGA
>SZWC01022612.1:4057-17377 GCA_023375785.1 Penium margaritaceum
ACTTTGCACGAGCAGTGGGAGCGTATGAGGGTGGCGATAGCGCAGGAGACGACGAGCATCCGGCAGGAGCTGACACGGCGACGTCACAGTCAGTTGGCTGTTGACCCGCGCGTGGATGGTCTGGCGAGCCAGGTCCAGGTGCTCTGGGCCGTACTTGAGGATCAGGAGGGTCGGGAGGCGGTGGTGAGAGGAGAGCACCAAAGGGCATGGGTGGGACTACATCACTAGGTGGAGGAGCTTAGCGTGCAGGCGGGGATTCTGGCGGTCCGACAGGCAGGATTATCGATGGAGGTGGCAGAGCGGCGGGAGTTTTCACGGGGGTCAATAGCCACATCGGGGCCAGGGGATGAGAGAGTAGCCACTCCGGGCCCCTTTCCAGGAGAGGAGATGCTGGAGGTACAGGAGGAGCCGAGGGGGAGAGGGAGCAGGATGGCGACTGAGGGCCAGGAGTTGGATGCCTCTAGTGGGGAGTTTGCACCTACAGGGTCAGGACAGCAGGACACCTCTACGAGGCCACAAGGGGATGAGATCATAGTACTGAGTACAGGGATTCAGAGGGAGGAGACGCAGGAGACAGAGAGCCCCATCCAGCAGTACAAGGTGGCCGACTCGTCGGCGGAGATATGGGCCCGTATTACGGACTGCACCACACGTGGGTCCGGGATGGAGCCAGTGAGTAGTGCCAGAGAGAGCCGTTGCCGACGGCAGCGCCGCCGACGTCAGGAGCGTGCCCGGTCAGCATCAGCGCTGGTGAGGGGAGTTCCTGGCCCGGCACCGACGCGAGAGGCCCAGGGGATTGGAATGACACCGGACGCGAGGGGGGCACAGGGAGTGCTTGGGCCGGCGCCTACCAATGGTGCGCTCGTGGTGGGGAGAGGAGGGACGAGATCCGAGGCGCCGGGGGCAGGGGGAGTGACGGAAGGAGGTGGAGCGGGTGACCGAGGCGAGGATAGCGGAGGGGCGGTGTTAGGTGAGAGCAGTTCCTCGGTGCAGGGTCAGGGTGGGGAGAACAGCAGTACTGGAGGGACGAGAGGGGCGAGCGGCGCAGGTGGAGACGGGGGTGACGATGGTGGAGAGGACGGGGATAGACGTCGTAGTAGAGACAGCACACGACCAGAGGATGGGGAGGAGGAGGACGAGGAGGAGGAGGAGGGGAGCAAGGTGGAGGAGGAGGCAGAGGCGGGTGATCCGGCGGGACGGGGGAGGGGAGACGACCCACGCCCTGATGGAGGAGGGGATACCACAGGAGCCTCGCCTGTCGGGGTGAGCCCCCACGGCCTACCATCACGGTGAGGGTGAGGACACTGCGAGGGGCGATGAGCCGGAGAGTGAGAGGCGAGAGCATACGGAGGAGGGTCGGAGGGGACAACAGGGACAGGACCAGCGGACCCCAGACGTAGGAGAGCAGCATGCTGGTGGCAGCTCAGCCGGGGGAGAGTTAACCGCAGAGACAGTACAACGGGAGTGTGAGGAGGAGGTGGTGGGACAGGGTGATGGAGGACAGAGGGAGACTGCAGGAGGTCAGGGTGAGAGGAGAGAGAGGGTGGAGGAGACCAGCGGCGCAGGACTAGGGGGGGAGGGGGAGTAGCGGAGGATCCATGTCGTGTACATGTGGGTTGGGGACCCCCGTGGCACTGCCCGTGGATGGGATGTGGTTACACGGGGAGGAGCCGATGGGCTCTGCATACCCATTGGGGCCGTCGACACGCGGGGCTCAGCATGGCGGCAGCAGTCCAGGGCGTCCAGTTACGTGTCCCACCCCGCAGAGCAGCAGATGCCGCAGCGGAGCAGCACGAGGACCGGCCGGTTAGGTCATGCGCCCGGACGGAGGAGCACCTTGAGCGGGAGGCATGGATGGCTGAGCGCCAGGCGAGGGGTGGCGGGCTCGCTGGCCCAGAGGAGGTGCTAGGCGTAGCGGGATGGCAGGCAGAGTTACGTAGGAGGCGAGCATAGCGGGAGGCACAGCAAGAGGCACGACATGAGCGCTGCCTGCGGTATTCTCAGGCACGACGGGAGCGGGAGCGACAGGCGAGGATTACGGAGCCAGGGAGTGGGTCACCAGGACGGAGGGATGACACTGGATCAGGTGACACTAGCCCAGGTCACACGGCTGAGGAGGACAGGGACAGGCAGAGAGCCCTGCGGGAGGAGGGCACCGGGGTGAGGATACGACAGAAAGACCATACTCAGTCGCAGAGCAGTTCATCCGTGATTGCCTTTTGATGTCCACAGATGGGGGGCGAGGAGCACGGGACACCGGCGGTGGTACCCCCCCTACACGGCGGATGGTACACGGGGAGGAGGAGGTGGGGTGGACGGTACGAGGCGAGCTCAGGGGGGGGCTTCCAGCGGACGGGGAGGCCGGCGGAGGGAGGTTGTGGGCTCGGGCATTGGAGGAGGGGGAGCGGCGGTGCAACGTCAGTAGGAGCAGCAGAGGCAGCAGCACCAGCAGGATGAGCGACAGCAGCGGCAGCAGGAGCATCGGCAGGGCACAGAGGGACGGGAGCGAGTGCTCATGCTGCCCCCACCCCCCCCAGGCGTCAGGTGGTTGGACCTCATGTCCGAGTGGATGGAGTATTAGAGGGCGAGCGTGTACCGGGGGGCCAGCAGCAGGGGCAGTAGCAGTAGCAACATAGGGTTCAGCAGCAGCCGAGGCCCCAGCGAGGGCGCCAGCCCCCTGCGACAGGCACACGAGCAGAGAGGACATGGGCCACGCTAGCCGCAGCAGCAGCACCAGGAGCAGCCGCATGAGCAGATGCACGAGCAGCAGCCCCAACACCAGGAGCAGCATCAGCAACGACCCCAGCAGCACCCACGACAGCGGCCAGCACGACAGCGGCAGGAGCAGTAGTAGCCCCAGCAGCAGGAGCCTAGAAGGAGGCGCGAGCAGAGCCAGGAGGAGGAGCACAGGGGTGCGGGCGTGGGCGGGGGAGGACAGGGGAAGAGGGGTGAGGACCAGCGATGGGAGCCCTTGTGGCGGTGGGCAGAGGGAGTGGATTGGGACCGACTCTATGGTGCAGAGGTACTGCCGTCATTCGTGTATGCGAGGATCCCGGCTGGGGCTATGGACGCGGTCCGGGTAGCCATGCGAATCCCGTTGGCTAGGAGTGCCGCGAGACCCCTGGATGCAGCTGGTCCCCTACTGCTCCAGGCGATACCCAGCCTTATTCTTTGGGTGCGACTACAACACAGGCGAGGCTCAGACGCGGATTGGGTCCGGCTCCTAGCGGCTCGGTTTCAGCGAGGGGAGTGGGAGGAGTTATGGAGGGAGGCGGTGGCCCACACACGGCCGGCCGGGTGACCCCCCCCGCCGCGACACCTCCAACACAGGGAGGAGGAGGGGAGGGAGCAACGGCTATAGCAGGCGTTGACAAAATTTCAAAGAGGGAGCACGTCCAAGGCCTGTGCGGCCTTGGACAACTGAGTGCTAGCGCCCCCACAACTAGAGGTGCTTGCACCGTTGCAGTCAAAGCACCCCGCAGCAGAGCAGCCGATTCCAGCATGGGTGGGGGAGGTGGCACAACGAGCACCGGCAGTGTTTCCGGACGCCGACGGGGTGCAGAGAGCCTTGATGGACAGCAACAGAGGGTCAGCGGCGGGCCCCTCGGGGCTGACCCTGGACCACCTCCGACAGGCTGTGGTGGGAGACGAGCAGCTGACACGACTGCTGGCGCAGCTGCTCGCCGCCATTTGTAGGGGACAGCTACATCCTACAACACGAAGATTCTTGGCGGCGAGCAGACTCATCGCTCTGGCCAAGCCCGACGGGGGGGTGCGGCCGATAGCGGTGGGAGAGGCGATTTGGAGGCTCCTCGTACGATGGATGGTCAGCACAGGGAGGAGAGAGATGCAAGCAGCGTTGGCTCCACTGCAGCAGACGGTCGGGGTGCAGGCAGGGGGGGACACAGTGGTACACACGATTGCTAAGCAGCTGGAGACGCGTCCGGAGTGGGGAGTCATGAGCATTGACGTCCGGAACGCGTATAACTTGGTGGAGAGAGCGGCAATATTCCAGGCGGTTCGTGCACGAGGCTTCGAGCAACTGATCCCTGCCTTGGCTCTCTTCTATGAGCTGCCCTCGGATCTGTACTACCAAGGGGGAGTACGACCGAGTGTGCTACGCTCGGAGAGAGGGGTGAGAGAGGGTGACCCGATCAGCCCATTCTTGTATGCGCTGGCGCAGCAGAGCGCACTGGAGGGAGCTCAGGCCGCGATGGGAGAGACGGGGCGGGTATTGGCGTACCTGGACGACACATATCTGCTCGGGCCCGCCCGTGAGCTGGAGGCAGGTTTTACAGCGTTGCAGGAGGGGCTAGCGGCGGTCGGGATGGAGGTCCAGCCCCGCAAGTGTCAGCTGTTCGTGCCGACGAGTGTGGAGCAGGTCCCAGCTGGCCTTGCGGGAGCATCTCGGGTGGTGGAGGGGATGATGGTCTGCGGGGCGCCGATGGGGATGGAGGAGTTCTGCAGAGGGCAACTGGATGAGGCGGTTCATGAGGTGGAGGAGGTGTTGGAGACTCTGGTGGACCTGCCAGATGCCCAGGCAGCATTCAGCATCCTACGAGAGTGCGTGACACAGCGGCTACAGAACCTCACCAGACTCATGCCCCCGTCTCAGTGGTGGACATCACGTCTGCGACGGTTTGACGAGCGAGTGGGACAGTGTTTATGGCGGCTCTTGCGGATGGAGGGAGCTGCGTCCATGCGAGAGGGCCGGGCGGTGACGCATGCTGAGAGACAGGTGCAGCTACCAGTACGCATGGGTGGCCTCAGACTGACATCGGTGGCAGACCTAGCCCCCCTGTGTGCACATTCCTTGCCGGGGCACTGATCCGGCCGTGTGCCCCCCAGCATGCCCTCCGTTGCACATGGGGAGGAGCGCCGAGGGCAGTCCATGACGCGGTGGTCCGGGAGCTGGCAGCAGTGATGCGGGAGAGGGGGATGGGTGGAGTGGTGGAGGAGCCGAGAGACATCTTACCGGAGGGGCGACCGGACATCTCATGTTTGGACACGGGGACCGGGCATCGACTGGTCCTGGATGTGGTCATCGCGGATCCGCAGCGGCCTTCCTTGGGCCGACAGTCAACGTATCGACCGGGAGTGGCGCTGGAGGCAGCGGTACGGGAGAAGGAGAAGAAGTATGGGCAGTGGTGGGAGGAGGCGAAGCGAGACCACTTGGAGTTCGTGTTCCCGGCTATGGAGACTCTGGGGGCCATGTCACACGGCATGGGAGTGGTGCTCCGCGGGGCCACTGAGGCGTCCCAGCAGAGACTGAGCAGACATGGAGGAGCGGAGGGGGTGGCGGTGCCACTCCGCGCCCTCCTCAACCAGCGTATGGCGGTGACCCTTCAGCGGGCCCAGGCACGGAAGATACGGCGTAGAGCAGCAGAGTGGGCGGCAGATGCAGCATTGGAGGAGGATGTTGCCAGGGCCAGGCGTGTGTTGCGCAGGAGAGATGTGGGACCAGCTCAGGCTGACTTGTGCTTCGTAGGCCGGGAGTAGATGGCTATTGTTATAGGGAGCTCTTGGGTAGGACATTTGACTATTGTTAGATTGGACAGTGTGCTTTTGGCCTGGAACCTTTCTNTCAGTGGTGGACATCACGTCTGCGACGGTTTGACGAGCGAGTGGGACAGTGTTTATGGCGGCTCTTGCGGATGGAGGGAGCTGCGTCCATGCGAGAGGGCCGGGCGGTGACGCATGCTGAGAGACAGGTGCAGCTACCAGTACGCATGGGTGGCCTCGGACTGACATCGGTGGCAGACCTAGCCCCCCTGTCATTTGTCTGCAGTCGCCTGCAGACGTGGCAGGAGGTGCGGAGTCTCCTCCGCATGCCTGGTCTAGGGGATCCAGGAGGGGGAGCCGAGCAAGAGTGAGGGGAGTGGCGGAGGGGGACATTTACGGAGCTCCGGGCGGCGGTGCTACAGGGGTACCCAGCGGCGATTTAGAGGGAGGTGCCAGAGTTGGAGACGTGTGAGCAGGGCAGTCCACGCCACCTATTTCAGAACCTCTGCACTCGTGTGCATGAGTGGTGGCTGGAGGAGCTGAGGACATCAGTCACCGCCGACTTGGGGGAGGTGGAGGGGTGGCCACAGCTTCAGCAACTGACGGCGATCCAGGGAGGGCACAGTGGAGATTGGTTGCTGGCGCACCCCAGATCCGTCACTGACCGGTTGTACATGTCGCCGGAGGATTGGCGAGTGGCGTGCAGGTTCCGGCTGGGACTTCCAATTGCACACCTCCGGCATACACCGGTGTGCACATTCCTTGCCGGGGCACTGATCCGGCCGTGTGCCCCCCAGCATGCCCTCCGTTGCACATGGGGAGGAGCGCCGAGGGCAGTCCATGACGCGGTGGTCCGGGAGCTGGCAGCAGTGATGCGGGAGAGGGGGATGGGTGGAGTGGTGGAGGAGCCGAGAGACATCTTACCGGAGGGGCGACCGGACATCTCATGTTTGGACACGGGGACTGGGCATCGACTGGTCCTGGATGTGGTCATCGCGGATCCGCAGCGGCCTTCCTTGGGCCGACAGTCGACGTATCGACCGGGAGTGGCGCTGGAGGCAGCGGTACGGGAGAAGGAGAGGAAGTATGGGCAGTGGCGGGAGGAGGCGAAGCGAGACCACTTGGAGTTCGTGTTCCCGGCTATGGAGACTCTGGGGGCCATGTCACGCGGCATGGGAGTGGTGCTCCGCGGGGCCACTGAGGCGTCTCAGCAGAGACTGAGCAGACATGGAGGAGCGGAGGGGGTGGCGGTGCCACTCCGCGCCCTCCTCAACCAGCGTATGGCGGTGACCCTTCAGCGGGCCCAGGCACAGAAGATACGGCGTAGAGCAGCAGAGTGGGCGGCAGATGCAGCATTGGAGGAGGATGTTGCCAGGGCCAGGCGTGTGTTGCGCAGGAGAGATGTGGGACCAGCTCAGGCTGACTTGTGCTTCGTAGGCCGGGAGTAGATGGCTATTGTTATAGGGAGCTCTTGGGTAGGACATTTGACTATTGTTAGATTGGACAGTGTGCTTTTGGCCTGGAACCTTTCTTGGTCCGGCGTATCTCTTGCTCTGACAGTGTGCTTTTGGCCTGGAACCTTTCATGGTCCGGCGTACCTCTTGTTACATCGTATGTACAATTTTCATTTCATGTAATGAGATTATTACACCACACCACACCACACCACACCACACCACACCACACCATACCACACCACACCACACCACACCACACTACACCACACCACAGCACACCCCACCACACCACAGCATACCACATCACACCATGCCACTCTAGGCCATGCCAAGCCACGCCACAGTACAAATCATGATGCCATGCCACGTCATGTCATCTCACACTTAACAACGCAACGTCATGTTGCACAAAGACTGATCACGTCAGCCCACGCAAAGCCACGCCAATCCACACCTAGCCAATTAGGTGTGGAGTGGCCTGTGGTGCACAACATTGCATTGCACAGCACTACACCACACCACACTCGAACGCAACGGACAACACCAAACCACACAAGAGAATATGAAAAAACAGGTGAAAATATGACAGGAAAGAACAAGAGAATACATGACATGACACGACACGACGTGACACGACACAACACAAAATGTGCAGATAGTAACCAACGTGACACTGACGGATATGAGAGTGCCAGAAAGTGACAAAAAAAGGTTGCTTGATAAAAATCATCGGGCATGACAGTTGCATAGAGGATGTTTCACAGGTTCCAATGCACTTTACGGAACTCAATTTGGAGTCTGTTTGAGTGAGATATAGATTTCCAAAGTTTGGAGATCATGGGTCCGGTTCAAGTGACGGCCTGAGCACTTTGAGCTCAAAAGGTGGCAGGATCATTGGCCACGACGGCTGAGAGCGGCCTTCAAGGAGAAAAGGCGGATGGAAGACCTTTATGAGACTTCAAGGAAGGTGCATACCATGATTGTTGGTCGTCGAAGTGATGTGAGACATAATTATCTTGTGTGGCAAGGTGACTGCCGCTCATCCCGCTAGGCTAGGAGAGTGTGCTAAAGGGTAGACTTTGACAGGGTGTATCTCATTGCTCCCTAGGCCAAAAAAGGCATATAAGGGCTTCTTAGGAATCTGTGGCAATGCACTTATCACTCAAGAGTCTATTCAGACATTCGCTTTCTCTGCAAACCTACATTTTCTGCCCTAATTTCTGTCTATGCAACCTGCAACCCACTCTCACAAACAGTTGGTCCTGCCTAGGCGGCACTTAGTGAGCCTGATCACCTCCCTGAGGGCTGCCCCAGTTCCTACCAGTGGTATCACAGCTAGAACAATGCTTTTTTTCTCACTTGAGGTCTTCCTTACACCCTGTTGTGTGAGAGAGCGGCTTGTGGGCTGGACGTTGCACTACCATGGCGACATACGCTTCTGTGGTGCCGGACGTCAACATCGCCAAGTTTGAAGGCAAGAACTTCTTCAACTGGAGCAACAACATGAAGATGGTGCTGATGGAGAAGGGTCTCTGGAGCCAGGTGGACGAGAAGGAGAAGGAACCAGCAGAAAGCTCCCTCTCTCTCCTGGTGGGGCCCGTACCTACCGCGAGAAGCGTGACTACGTCCTCGGAACGATCTACCTCCACCTCGCCGAACGACAGCAACTCCTTGTCCGTGGGGTCCTCACGCCAAATGAGGTTTGGAAAAAGCTTTAGTCCAGTTATGCTTCCAAGTCAATCCTCATGAACATGCAGCTGCATCGTTGCTTTCACACCGTGAAGATGGATTTGTCCGGATTCAATTTGACTACATGAACATCGTTAAGTCTCTCTGTGACCAGCTTGTTGCAATTGAGGACCCTGTCAAGGAGCGTGTGCTCATGCTAACCATCCTCTATGGCCTTCCTAGCAGCTACACTCCTCTCATTATTTCCCTGGACCAGCGCAGTGACAAGCTCTCCCTCAACAATGTGGAGGAGAGCCTGTTGCTTGAGGGGGAGCAGTGCAAGGGAGAGGAGGAGGGAGGAAGCGGATTGGACATCGCTCTCATCACCAACTCTGGCCATGGGGGCGGTGTTCCACAAACCAGAGGCAACGGCGGAGGAGGTAAGAAGAAGGGGAACTGCCACTAATGCAAGAAGCCGGGTCATTGGGCACACGAATGACGGAAGAAGAAGGCGGACATTGCCGTTGGAGTGGGAGCGGGAAAGCAATCCGACGCTTCTGTGACTGAAGTTATTGGGAGAGTGGATTTGTAACAACCATCCGGGTCCTGCACATCTCCATCAACACCACCCTGTTCTGGATCATCGACTCGGGAGCCACGTGGCACATGACGTGTCGCCGGGAGTGGTCATCATCTACACCGCCATCGAGCCTCGTCGGATGTACATGGGGGACAATCNTCATCTCTCATCTCCGAAGGCATGCAGGCTCGCTTTCATAATGGTGGCTGTACCATCTCTGCACGTGCGGGGCATGTGCTTGCAAATGCAGACACGGAGGATGGTCTTTACCGCCTCTACGTGGCGTCAGAGAAGGAAGCCAACTCAGCGTTGGCGGCGAGAGAGGGAGAACATGACATAAGCCTGTGGCACCGCCGGCTCGGTCACCTCGACTTTAGGACCATCATCTCCATGCAGCAGATGGTCCACGGCCTGGAGGTCAAGGGGGTGAAGCAGCTTGGTGCATCAGCCTGTGAGAGCTGCATTGAAGGGAAGCAAGCCCGCGCACCTTTCACGGGGGAAGGAAAGGGGGCGGCTGAGCTTCACTCACTTGTTCACTCTAATTTGTGCGGTCCCATGCCATCACAGTTCTTGTCTGGCAAGTTGTACTTTGTCACGTTCATCGATGACAAGTCGAGAAAGACGTGGGTGTCCTTCCTGGCTGGCAAGGATGAGTGCTTTGATGCTTTCATGGTGTGGATTGCTGCTGCACAGAATGAGAGTGGCAAGCGGTTGAAGGTGCTTCGCACCGACGTCGGAGGAGAGTACCTCTCCAACGACTTCCATACCTTTCTTAAGCGTCGAGGGATCAAGCACAAGGTGACCCCACCTGGAACACCGTCGCTGAACGGCGTGGCTAAACGCGCAAACCGCACACTCATGGAGCGTCTTTGGAGCATGCTCAAAGATGCAAAGCTTCCGCCAACCTTTTGGGCGGAAGCGGTCAACACTGCCGTGTACCTGAAAAATCAGAGTCACACGCGCGCAGTGCCACAGATGACACTAGAGGAGGTGTGGACAGGAGGCTAGCCAACAGTGACACACCTGAAAGTCTTTGGGTGTGGCACATTTGTGCACGTGCCTGCTGGCAACCGCAACAAGATGGAAGCAAAGTCGGTGAAGGCGGCCTTCCTCGACTACGACACCATGGGATACCGCCTCTACAACCTCGTTGCTTGCAAGATCATCTGTAGCCGCGATGTCGTCTTTCAAGAGGACGTGAAGGGCTGGACCCCTATGGAGCCCTATGAGTGCTATTCCACTTGCTCCCGCACTTGTACTTGAAGTGGGAGAAGTCCCTGCAGCAGAAGAGGACGGTGCGGAAGATGGCGGTGACAACGGTAAGGACAAGGAAGTCGAGGGGGCTGAGAAGGAGGAGCGAGCAGCAAATTCTGATGAGGAGGAGCAACAAAGCAACGTACAGAAGCTGCCACGACTCTCCGCACACATTAACAAAGATGCAAAGGACAGCGGGGAGCAGCTGAGGCGATCCGAGCGCCTCACAAGCAAACAGAGGCCACTGGAGGAGCTGGTGAACCTGTGCACCGTTCTACCTCCAACAGAGTCATCTGACCTTCAGCTTCTCTTCCTCACAATCACCGATGACCCACCCACATTCGCTGAAGCCATGCGCAGCGCCAAGGCGGCAGATTGGCATGCCGCAGCAGACAAGGAGTATGGTGCGCTCATGAAGAATGGCACCTGGACCCTTGAGGAAGCTTCAAGTGGCAGCCGGGTGATGGGATGCCGGTGGATCTTCAGGCGGAAGCTTGGTGCGGATGGTGAGGTGCATAGGTACAAAGCACGGCTGGTTGCAAAGGGGTATGTGCAAACTGAGGGTGTCGATTACAATGAGACATTTGCACCTGTTGCAAAGTTCCCATCCATCCAAGCGATCCTCGCTCTTGCTGCTGCTATGAACTGGGAGGTGCACCAAATGGATGTGACTTGTGCATTTTGTGAATGGTGACCTCAAAGAGGATGTGTACATGGAGCAGCCGGAAGGGTATGTGGTGGAAGGGAAGGAGGGTTTATTGTGCAAGCTTGTGACGGCCCTCTACGGCATGAAGCAAGCCCCGTAAGCATGGTACCACAAGATGGATGAGCTGCTGGCTGGCCTTGGCTTTGTGCGCAGTGAAGCTGACCGTGTTGTCTATGGGCGCACACAAGAGTCAAGCCAGATCAGCATCTTGCTCTATGTCGATGATCTGCTCATTGCATCTGACTCCAAGTCTCTTTTGGATGATGTGAAGCAGTCCCTTGCTGCCAGGTTTGACATAAAGGACATGGGAGAACTGAATTACTACCTTGGCCTTCAGGTCAAGTGTGACCGGCAGCAGCAGACTTTGGATTCGTCATAGAGCACGTACGTGAGTAACATCGTCAAGCGCTTCAACATGGCAGGAGCGCGCAAGGCTGCAACACCACTTGAAGTGGGAGCGAAGCTAAGCATCGTTAAAAAAAAATTGCCCCTCCGCATGCCCAAGTGCGGCGCCGTGAGGCGCTGACGAGCCGCCAGAAAATGGAAACTCTACTCTGGCGGATCTGGCAACTCGACATTTGCTCGGATCCTCAAATAGAGGATTGCCCCTGAAAGTTGACGAGTTGCTGAATCCGGTGGAGGTTGTTTCGCCGGATTTGGACAAGTATCCAGGGAGATATGGCTTTCCAAAGTTGGGGTATGCGCAGCAGCTCTGGGAGCCGGCTGCGACTCGAAATCCGGTCGATAATCGACCGGACCGAGTAACAAAAATACCATGTGGAGAAAATGCTCCGATAGGCCTGCCGAAGCGTCCGGTGGATGATCCACCTGATCCGGCGGATCATCCACCGGATCCAGTAGTGTAGGTTGTTACTGAGGGACTCAGCCAAAATCCTGGCTCGACGTCCGAAACTCAGAAGTACGTTTTGTTACTCGGGGACTTAGTCAAAATTCTGACTGCAGGTCCACGGACAGGTTTCGAACCTCGTCACACCCCATCACCAAACACGACCCAAAAGTGGGTAGAGTGCGTGGAAACAGTGCACGGGACCCATACACCATGTGCAATGTGACATGCGCCTTGGGAACGGCGCTTCGCACGTGAATGAAGGCGCCACGGCGAGTGGCGGCGTCAGGCTTCTGTGGTGGGTGAGACTTGCGTTTCGGCAAGCATAACTTGAGCTACGCTTGGCCGAATTGCGCACGGTTTGGTGCGTTGGAAAGCTCATGACTAGCCCTATAAATGTTTTGATCATGTATATGTTAAAAAAACAATGCAAAACGACGTTATTCCCTTCGCAAACTGACTGTCTCTAAATTCCCGCTCACATAGCGTGAGGCGACTAGAAAGCTCACGCTCAGATTCGCCCAAAACAGTAGACATGATCCACTAGAGGTGTTCAGACAAACGTCCGGACCGCACCACGCGGATCTCATTTTTGACAAAGGGTTATGGGCCCACAAGTCTGAACGCCTCCAACTTTCACGTCTTCCGCAGCGCACGGGATCGTCATCTTGGACGTCGCCGTGAAGTTCTGAGAACTCGTCGGAGTAGCAGCTGCGCACATGGCGTAGAAGGATACGCAGCCCATTCAGAAGTATGCGGACGGCCCAGGTTTCGGGCTATGGAGGTGGCAGTTCGAACTGCACCTCTCGCATAAGGGGCTGCTGGATGTCATGCTGGGAAAGGAGGTGCTCACAGAGGCGACTGCTACGGACGCGGAGAAGCAGGCCTTCGAAAAGAAGAACACGGAGGCGCTCATGCTCCTGGTGTCCGGGACAGCCGAGTCGCAATGGGGCTACTTCCAAGGCTACAAGCTGGCAGCCGAAGTTTGGCAAAAACTCTGCTCCATCCATCAATCCAAGTCGCTGGCGAACAAAATCTTCGCAATGAAGCGACTCCTCACGGTGAGAATCGAGGAGGGAGATGATGTCATATCCGCCATGCAGCAGATCGAGTCGCTCGCCTCGCAATGCAATGACGTGGGGTGGAAGATCGACACGCAGCTACAGGCGATGGCCCTCCTCATGGCCCTACCTGACAGTTGGGGCCCACTCATCACCGTCCTCGGAGGATGGGCGGAGGACAAGCTCACCTATGGCGCGGTCGCAGAGTACATCCGCAACGAGGCGCAGCGCCGGAGCTGCGGGGA
>SZWC01022613.1:0-10284 GCA_023375785.1 Penium margaritaceum
ATACATATACATATACATATACATATACATATACATATACATATACATATACATATACATATACATGTACATATACATATACATATACATATACATATACATATACATATACACATACATATACATAAACATATTGATTATTATCACGAGGATAAAATGACTAAATAATCATGTTTAAAGCTCTGCCATAATGCGGGGTGTCATGCTCCTTTCCACTTGAAAAATCCAAACCTACATGGTTCCTGGCCGCGGTGGTCAAAAATTTACGTCTAACAGAATGGTTGGACACGTTGCTTTGATGCCCACATGATCCATTCCGACAATGCTTTAGAAATTATCTCAATATTTGTTTTGGCATTAGTGGCACGGCTAGTTTGCGATATTGACCTTGGTTTGAGCTTAGGATTTGTTTTTTCTTGTACGATCAATGGTAAGAATCCCACCTGAACTTCATGTGAAGTCATGTGAGAAAACATTGTTTTCAGAATTTCAGGCCGCTCGCAATGTCGCCGTTAG
Source organism: Penium margaritaceum (assembly GCA_023375785.1). NCBI lineage: Eukaryota > Viridiplantae > Streptophyta > Zygnematophyceae > Desmidiales > Peniaceae > Penium > Penium margaritaceum. The sequence goes on from SZWC01022613.1 coordinate 517, forward strand.
GGTAGCCTACACCTTGAGGCTTTCACGGCAGGTCAGATCAGTCTAGTGACCAAGCGCAGCAGCAGATGAAAGAGTCGGTCATCGCTGGCCGTCACATATTCAAGAAGTTGCTTTGAACAGGAGTTTTTCAAGTTTATCTATCCTTGACAACGCTGAATATCATAGTTGTTGTCTCGTAGAAGTTCTCCCTTCCCATGATCCAATCAAAACATATCAATGGCAAATTAGTTCTTACCCACCATTTGAAAACACCTTGAGCATGTTCACCACAATTTATAAATAAACATACAAAATGTCCACTCCCTATGTTACCCCACACGCAACGTAGATGGTGAACACGTAGAAGCTAGAAGACAAAACATGATTTAGAATTTGGGACACCAGAGCAATGTCTACTTAGCGGTATGTTCTTCGATGACAAGTGTCGGAATGATCGAACATATATGTACAAGTGTCGAGTTACGAATGAAACAAACCCGACGTCGTTGGGTCGATTATCGGACAACGTATGCGGAGTGGAGTCATGAGTGGTTGGATTCGAGAAGTTCTGCCGAGAAGATGGGGGTCTTTGACAATCCATGGTGAAGATGCGAGATGCATCTTTATAAATCCACATTTGTTTTGGTGGGTCAAGAAGTTGACTGAAAAGTCGTGAGACTTATGTTTGAACGTTTGCAAAAGTGGTCAAAATTGTGGAAAAGTTCGAGAATCTCCATTGAGGGCGGGGCAGTTAGCTAATTTTTCCTCGACTGTCAAAGCGAATTTTGCAGTTTTCACGACATCGTGGGCTGTTTGTGAAAGAACAAAAATCCCCACTCAAAAATATTAGGGACTCGTATACGTCTGGTACATAACACTTCCCCCCCCCTTTAGCAGTGACGTCTTGGCGCGCGTACTGATGTGGCCCGGTGGCGGCGTTAATAGCCGTCCATGAGATGATCGACCTCGCGTAGGTTGTCGTTGGGTTCCCAGCTTTTGTGCACGTCGTTGTAGCTATGCTACTTGACGAGGCCAGTGCTTTCCTCGTCGTCAGTGGCCAAGGATGTTCTCGATGACGTACTGTGTGCCTTCATACACTTCAACGAGAGGCGGAGGAGGGACATCTTTGCCAGGGAAGTTCTCTTTGGGGTCTTGGTAATGCTTGAATCTACTAACGTGGAACACCGGATGAACTTGCATAGTGTTGGGGAGTTTGAGTCACGCAACTACGGGGGTGTGCATGTGATTCATCTCAAGCAATCCCAACTATCAGGGTTTGAGCTCCAAACAGTCAGATCTATGGAGCTTGATGTGTGCCAAGCTAAGAGGATTTTCTAGGTGGCGATGAAGAGGTCGTCGCTACAATGTTGGTCAGCTGCTCACTTCACTGGTTCTGGCCTTGCAAGGGTTTGCTATGTTTCCTTCAGATGGTGGTGAAGTCTCGGTGTTGAATATTGATCGGGGGAATGTTGCTGCGACTTTGTAATCCGGCTGGTGTGGGGGGAAGATTGCCATGCACCACTTAAGATGAAGTTTTACCCGTTGAAATGGACATTGTCAAATTATATGCGATTTTGGTGGTCGTGTGTTTTTCTGCCCAATCGGTGCCGTGAGGTTTGCATGTTCAAAGAAGTTTGTTGAGCGTCTGATTTGTACGCTTCATTTGACCATCGGTTTGAGGACAAAATGACATTGAAAGTTGAATTCTGTTATCGTAGCAAGTCATCAGTTCACGCAAAAAACAAATAGTCAATAGACCTCTTCTTTTCATCATGATGGTTCTCGATACACCGTGCAACCGTACAATGTTGTTTAAAAACATTCCTGTTATTCCATTGGCGGTGACGGCGGTCGTTGTTGGGATGAAGTGGGACATTCTAGAAAGCCTATCGACAACCACGAGGATTGCGTCATATCCCTCAGGTGTGACAGGTAATTGTGCGATGAAATTCATGGAGATGAGTGCCCACGGTTGTGTCGCAATAGGGAGCAGCTGCAAAAGTTCAGATGGCCTCGTGCGATGATACTTTTGTCGCTAACATGTGTTGCAGGAGTTGTAGAAATTGGCCATGTCGGACTGCATCTTGTCCCACTAGTAGTGTTTCGCCAACATCTTTAGTGTTTTGTCCTTTCCGAAGTGTTCACCTGGTCTGGTGTCATGGCACTCTTTGAGAAGCATACGGTGAAGTTTGTCGTCCGGGGGAATGACCACTTGGCGAGTGAAATGTCGTCGCTAGTAGGGTGCGTCAAACCAGAATTTTGCATTATCATATCCACAGTGTTGGTCGTAGCCTCGTGCGAACAGCCACTTGAGGTATGGGTCTTGCTGTAGTTGTAGCATTGCCACGTCAGCCATAAAATCTGGTTGGCGGCTAATTGCATCTGCCGGATTGATTTTGCCTAGCACGTATCCAATATCGTAATCAAACACGGATTCAAGAAACTCCATCCATTGGGTTTAACGTCTACTGAGAATTGGCACTATCTTAACATATTTCAATGCATGGTGGTCGGTGCGAAAAATGCATCGATGACACTCCAGATAGCATCGCCATGTCTTCAACGCGGGCATGAGCTCTAACATCTCCTTCTTCTTTACTACATAGTTGGGTTGAGGTCCTTGTAGTTTTTTAGACATGTAGGCAATCGGTTGTTCACCATTGCCGATCTTCTAGAAGAATCGCGCAAATGGCTTACTTTGATGCATTCGCAGCCATGACATAGTCAACCGTTGGATCGACTAATTGTAGGATTAACCCCGAGGTCAGAGAGTTCCGCAAAGCAGTCAACGCTTCTTGTTTGATGTCTCCCCACTACTGCTCATTTCCTTTTCGAGTGAGGTCAGAAAGAGGCGCAGACACTTGGGCGTAAAGCCGTAGGGATCGACAATAGTAATTGTAGAATCCGACAAAACCTAAATTTCTCGCACGTTGGTCAGCGTCGGCTAATCAGCGACTGCTACCACTTTTTTTGGATCCATGTTGATCCGCCCGCCTTTGATGACATGGCCTAAAAAACAAACAAGACCGAAGTCACATGTTGAAAGTTTTTCGAACAAATTCTCTCTTTGTAAAACTTCAAGAACATTTTGAAGATGTCTATCGCGCTCCTCCGGGGTGTGGGTGTACACCACAATATCGTTTAGGTACATGAGGAAAAAATCGTCAACGTACGCACAAAAAATGTTGTTCATTGCCACGATGAACATTGCCGGGGCATTTATGTGTCCAAATAACATGACCATGAAGATTGAAAATCCCGTAGCAAGTTCGAAATGCCATCTTCTTGATGTCGGCCTCTGCCACGCGTATCCGATGATATCCGCTGATTAAGTCAATTTTGCTCAAGATTTGAGCCCCTCACAGTTGGTTAACCATTTTGTCAGCTTGGGGAAAAGGGTAGCGATTCTTGATGATAGCATTGTTCAACGCCCGGTAATCCATGGACATTTGCATCTCGCCTGTTTTCTTATTGAACAGTACTGGTAAAGTGTATGGTGACGTGGATGGTTGGATGATTCCCTTTCCATGCACCTAGTCGAGATGCATTTTGAGCTCTTTCAGTTTGTGATCACTCATTCGATAGGCCCCTCGAACAATAGGGCTGTTGCTCGGCATCAGTTTGATGCGATGGTTGATGTTTCGCTGAGGAGGTAAGGTCTTTGGGAGTTTGTTGGGGAAGACATTTGCAAAATCCTAGATGAGGGGTGCAAATTCTTTGGGTACCATCGCAAACTTTGTTGATGCCAATAAGGCTGAAGAGGTCGATGATGAGTCGGCTGGTGCAACTTCCGCTTCTTCCATTGGCTCAAGATGTATGAGCCACAAAGGAGCGAATTGTCGTATACAGTTCTTGGGCATGTTGAGCGGTACTGGCCGCACAAGTCATTATGTTTTGCCTTCTGTGGCTTTTTGTGCTGCTTGTAGCTCTACTAATTCTGCTGTCGGCTTCCGTCTTGCATGCGGAAGTTGTTGTTTAGCACTGTCGATTTCCACGTAGACATGGCCACTGTTCTTGTCGACCTTTGGATTGTGCCGATAAAGGAAATCTCATGAGAGGATGATTTTGTGATCGCTCATTGGACAAGACCTCTAGACCGTTACTACCGTACACCTCCCACTTTTTGTCTTTGTGGCTCTCAGAGTCTTCGTATCTGTAGGCTTCCGTCAATGGTTTTTCCTTCAAACAACCCTCGTTTGGTCTACAAACCCAACTTGCAAACCATGTTGTTGCAAACAAAGTTTTGTGAAACTCCTCCATCCAGTAGTTCTGATACCATTATGCAACTTCTGCATCCTCGAGGATGAACATTTAGCAACATCAACAATTGATCGTCCTCGTACCTCTCGTCAAATACTGCTATCTGAGAAACCATCTACGAAAATGTTGGTCGTTCAGATGGGCGATCGTTTGGCACAGAGTGCTCCCCACGGACAAGAGTTGCGCCTTTCACTCTTGCCAACTGCCGTTTCCTGACTAATGTTTCCACAACTTCCCCCCCTTTTTGGCCCGCTTCTTGCTCGGAAAATTGCAATTGATGTGCCCAAGTTTTCCATAGTTGTAGCAGGTTTACGTTTCCTTGTGGTAGACGGTATCCACTTCTATCAGATTCAAGGAGTGTGCCAACTGGGTTTTTCCATTTCTACAATTATTGTGGTTAAGAGGTCACCAGCCGTACGATTCATGGATCTAAGTGTTGTAGTACGCACTGTTGATCATTTCTTTTGCCGCGATCAACTGCAGCAAGTCATTCTGGATGGCGAGGATAGCGGTTGCTCGCCAGTTCTCTCGCATGAGGTTGTTGTTGTTCTGAAAATAGAGTTTGCTGGGGGCAATGTCTCCTATGGAAGAAGTCTCAAAAAATCTTTGTGTGTACTCAGTCACTCTGGAATGTTGACATACGCGCAGGAGCTTGTACCATGTCTCGGAATATTTGTTCAGTCGTCCAAAGTGTGCAAGCATCGCGCTTGAAAATTCATTCTAGTCGGTTGGTGGCATCAGCGCATCTTGCCACTTTGGGTTGATTTGCTCCAAGGGTAGAACGCCTGCGGTCGGTAATGTGAGACGTACGGTGTTGACCGTTGATGATGCTCCATCGGTCTCTTCCTACTGTTGCATGGTCTTTAGATCGGACCACCAACATAATGCTGTGCCACGCAAAAGCACAGCCGTGAGGTCATTTTTTTAATCCTACTTGACCCTAGTAGCGGTGAAGTACACCTCAAAACTCGTCAGCCACATCCAAACCGTTGGTCCTTTTGAGTTTGCAGGGTCGAACGGTTTTGGTGGAGCTGGCTGAATTTTGGGTTCTCTCAAGAGTTAAGAATTCCTCTTGACGAGCACCGCTTCATGCAAACTTACGTTGCGAAGAGCCTCCATCGCAATGTTGAGTTACTGGAGTAAGAGGTTGTTGATTCCTTTGAGTGCGGAGATCCTGCTCGCCAATTTCTTGTTGATCCGCACCTGTCGTCAAGTGCCACCTGTCATCCCTGTTGTCGTCGTCAAAGTTGTCGGTTTGGATGGCTGCTTCACCGTCATTGGGTTCAGAACCAGATTGGTCGCCGAAGCCATAGGGGTTGTCCCAGTTACCTCAAAGCCTACCACGTCAGCATTTGCTATCGCTTCAGGGTTTGCGTGCATCAACACGTTCTGTTCCTCCATCGTTGAAGTCGTCGCTGAATACCTATTGCTGGTCAATGGTTGCGCTCGCTTGCCTCAGGTCGTAGTCGTGAATTCTGCAAAGTTTTGACGTGGGAGATGCACTGACGACTTGTACAAGTTAGTCCTCCGGATGGGTAAAGTAGCTGGATGCCTCTCCAACATTGCTGTACTCTGATACCAAGTGTTACACTGAAAGGAGCATAGATGGTGAACAAGTAGAAGTTGTGAGTAAAAACACGATTTAGAATTTGAGACACTAGAGCAATTTATAGTTAGCGGTAAGTGTACTTCGATGACAAGCGTAAAAATTATCGAACATGTATATATAAGTGTCAAGTTATGAATGAAGAATAGTCAGGGTTGTTGGGTCAAATTTCGGGCGGCGCATGCGGAGTTGCGTCGTGAGTGGTCAGATTTGAGGAGGTCCGCCGAGAAGTCGGGGGTCTTTGAGAATCAACGGTGAAGATGCAAGATGCATCTTTATAAATCCAGATTTGTCTCAATGCGTCGAGAAGTCAATCAAAAGGTCGTGATACTTCTGTTTGTAGGTTTGCGAAAGTGGTTAAAACTGTCGGAAGGTTTGGGAAAACTTAATGAGGGCGTGACAGTTGGCCAGTTTTCCCTTGATCATTGGAGTGAACATCGCGGTTTTTTCGATGCGATGGACTGTTTTTGTAACTACAAAATGCCACTCGGAAATATTAGGGAATCCTGTACGTCTTGTGCACAACACCCTTGTTGAACAGGAGATTACTAGGGGGAGGAGACAGAAGGGGTCGGAGGTCGAGTTGTTCTCGACTCCTGTGAGGGGGGGCGTCGAGGGAGTTAGCCGCGGGGCCAACAGTCGCTCTCGGCTGTGAGGGGAGGAGGCTCTCGAGGGCTGTTATGAGAGAGCAAGGTGTAGGGACTTAGGCTTGAGAGAGGATCGAGGCGAGGAGTTGGAAGAGTTTTTTGGAAAGGAATGAATGAGAGGAGGGTGAGGACCGCCCCCTACCGGGGTGGCCTCGCCCGCACATGACGTAAGTGGACTGGGGCATGTTGCGCGGCGCAACATGCCCCAGCCCCACCACTCGCATGTCCATGCCAATAGCGAGGGGGGGGGGGCTTTCGCTCCCCTTCGAGGAGGGGGGCGAAAGGTCCCCTCGTTTTATGCGAGGGCACCACCTGGCTAGTGCGCAGGTCACAGGACGTGCGCACGCACTCAGGAACTAGAAGTGTGAGAGGTACACGAGTGCAGGAGTCAGCCTGGCAAAACAAACCCGGCACAAGTAGCAACAAACGTTTGCTACTTTAACACGATAGCGCAAGCGAGGGTGGGTGCCCCAAGCAGAAAGCTTGAACACCACACCACAAGCCTGCTACGGCGGCACAGAGCGCTGACAGAGACAGCAGGCCAACAGGCCCCACCAGAGGCACCCGGCCAGGAGCACCCGTCCAGAAACGCCTCCGCCGCAGGCACCCCACCAGAAGCACCTCACCAGAAGCACCTCCGCCAGGAGCACCGCACCAGAAGCACCCCACCGAGGCGCCCACCAGCAGTCCCCATCCAGAAGCACCCAGCGAGAAGCACCCAGCCGCCACAACTGGCCAGGAGCACCACGCGGTCGCGAGCGGCAGTCCCGAAGCGCGAAGCGAGGACGGGAAGGGTGCTCGGGGAGAGAATCAAGGACCTGCACTCCACCACACAGAGGCACACGGCGACAGAGACACCAACAGGACGCGCAGGGAGGGCGGGGCAGAGGGGGGGGGTGGGAAGGAGTGCGGGCGGAAATGCGCGAGAGACACCATGCCGGTGACGGAGGGGATCAGGTACGCGAGAGCCTGCAAGGGACGCACACACGGGGGGGGGGGGGGGGGGGGCAGTACACGAAATGAAGATGCAGCATGCATGCGGTCATCGAGCAGAGGACGAACAATGCCGGTGAGGGGAGTGGGGAGAGGAAAGAGTGGGGTCAGTCGAGCGGGAGAAGGGTGCGGAGACCAATCGAGGCGATACTCGAAGCGAAGGCAGGCTGGTGGAGAGCCTTCGTAAGGAAATCCGCGAGCTGGAACTCAGCAGAGATGAACCGGAGAGAGACATCACCTGCCGCGACAACGTCGCGCATGTAGTGGTGCTCAACATTGATGTGCTTGGTGCGACGGTGAAGCGCACCAGCGTTCCTGGCAATGGCCAGGCCACTCTCACTCTCGGTGTGGAGAGGGACAGCCGGAGTGGGGAGATGAAGCTCGCCGAGAAGGCGACGAAGCCACACTGCCTCGGCAGCAGCACCACCTAAGGCCATGTACTCGGCCTCCCCGATGCTGCGAGCAACACAACCCTGCTTCCCGCTGCGCCAGGAGACGGCAGCAGGACCGAGGAGAAAGACGAGGCCGCTGCGGCTGCGAGCGTCTGAATCGCGTGCATAATCACTGTCGGCGTAGCCCGCCAGGAGAGGCACGCCCGACCCGGACGGAAAGACAAGGCCGGCACGTGCAGACCCAAGGACGTAGCGAAGGACGTACGCGGCCGCCTGGAGGTGAGTTGTGCGAGGCTCGCGGGCATACTGGGCCAGGACATTCACCGCGCAGGCGATGTCAGGGCGAGTGGTGCCAGCGAGGTACGTGAGCGCACCAATGATGGACTGGAACGTGACAGCGGACTCCAGCACACCGGACTCCGCGTCGTGGGCCACACGAAGGGCGAGCTGAGTACCCGGTGGCATGGGCGAGGAGGCAGCAGGAAGTGGGCGAGAGACATCGACGACGGAAGCGAAGCAATCCGCAAGCGTCTGAACATAGCGCTCCTGATGGACGAACAGACAGCCAGGGAGGCGCTCGATCTGCATCCCCAAGAACATGGCCGCAAGGCCAAGGTCCTTCATGCGGTATGCCGAGGAGAGGAGGCCCTTCGCCTCAGAGATCGCAGAGGAGGAAGGAGAGGTGATGAGGAGGTCATCCACATACACCAGAATGAAGGCGGGCACGAGAGGCGAGCCACCGACGAAGAGGGAGGGGTCGGACTGGCTAGGACGGAAGCCGCCACGGACGAGGGTGGATGAGAGCTCCTCGTTCCAACAACGGGAGGACTGGCGGAGGCCATAGAGGGCGCGACGAAGGCGGCAGACTCGGCCGGTGCCATCGGAGAAGCCAGGCGGCTGGACCATGTAAAGCTCCTCCTCAAGCCGACCGTGTAGAAAGGCGTTGTTCACGTCCATCTGGTGAAGCTCCCAGCAAAAGTGGGACGCGAGACAGATGACGACGCGGCTCGTTGTGAAGCGGCCGACAGGGGCGTAGGTGTCGGTAAAGTCGACGCCAGGTACCTGGGAGTAGCCCTTGGCGGTGAGTCGAGCCTTGTACCGGTCGAGAGCACCCGTGGCGGTGAACTTCTTACGGAGGACCCACTTGGCCTTAATAGCTTTGCGCCCAGGCAGCAGATCAGCGAGTTCAAGCACACCATGCTCAGCAAGGGCGGCGAGCTCGGCAACACAGGCCGCGTGCTAGGCAGCAGCATCTGGACGTGCAAGGGCGTTGGTGAGCGTAAGGGGATCGGACTCGTCAAGGGGAGAGGGAGAGGCAGTGGCGGGTGGGGCAGATGTGACGGCAAGAGCGCGCGCAATAGACGCCGGGGCGCTGACGAAGCGATGGGCAGCGCAAGCATCGAGGGAGTGGCGAAACTCGAGATGAAAGAAGTGGCGACCATGGGTATGACCCGGGTGGAAGGTGTAAGGCGAGAGAGGGCGAGACGGAGGAAGGGCAACGGCGGAGGAGGGAAGAGGAGAGGGGGGCGCAGGAGCGGCAGTGGAGGAGGTAGGGAGAGAAGCAGCAGAACCGACAAGGGGAGAAACGGGTGACGACACAAGGGTGGGAGGGAGTGGGCATGCGTGGTGAGAAGAAGAAAGAGAGGGAACGAAGGGGAGAGGGGGAAGAGGCACAGTGGAGACTCGGGAGGGAGAAGGAGGGGACGACGCCGGGTCAAGGGGTGCAGAAGGTACCATAGAAGGGACGGCCGGGGGGGAGGAGGAGACAGGAGAGGAGAGGGATGGCAGGGGGGTGATGAGGAGAGGGACAGAGGCACAGGTAAGAGCGCGAGCGGTGCGAGAGCGAGTGTGAGAAGACACAGGCGAGGAGGGGGGAGGGGTGTCCAGGACA
>SZWC01022613.1:10603-42641 GCA_023375785.1 Penium margaritaceum
GGGGGGGGGCAGAGAGGGAGGAGGCGGGAGGGGAGGGAAGGTAGAGAGCAGAGTGTCAGGGGGGGAAGGAGAGGCAAAAGCAGGCGGAGGCCGCTTCGAGGAGACAAGAACGGGCACGGGCGCGTGAGGTCCGAGCGGGGGGGCAGACACGGAAGGTAGGGAGGATATGGGAGGGGGAGGAGAAGGGTGAGAGGGCGGCGGCGGGGCGGCCGAAGCCGGTACGAGAGGGGGGATAGAGGCGGGGGTGGTGGAAGGCGGAAGAGGCATGGGGGGGGTCACAGGGAGAGGCGAAGAGGGGGGAGGGGCACCAGCAACCACGAGGCCATCAGAGGTATAGGCCATGGCAGAGGCCGGGGGAGGGAGAGAACGATCTGCGCGGAAGACGCCATAGGTCAGCTGCTCAAAGAAGCGAGCGTGACAGGACTCGACGAGGCGATGGGCAATAGGGTCCCAAAACCGATGGGTGCGAGAGCGAGGTGCAACGCAAAGGGTGACACAGAGGCGGCCAGGCGGGTCGAGCTTGCCAGACCGAGAGGGGGGAGTAACGTAGACAGTAGCCATGGTGCCCCAAACCACAGCCTGACTAAGGTCGGCGCGGCGACCAAAGAACAGCTGGAACGGTGTGGTGCCATGTGGTATCCGGTTCCACACCCAAGTGCGATAACGGGCCGCCTCGGACCAGAAGCTGCGGCCTCGATCAAGGAAGCCAGCCTCAGCCATCATCGTGCGGACGCCCTCAACAATCGTACGGTTCCAGCGCTCGGCAACCCCATTCTGCTGCGGAGAATAGGGGGCGAAGAGCTCGTGAACCACACCCTCACGATCAAAGAACGATGCTGTGGAACCAAAAAACTCGCCACCGCGGTCGGACCGAAAGCGCAGTAACTGGTGGCGACTCTGTCTCTGCGCGGACGCGTACCATGACTGGATGGTCTTGGCAACATCGCTCTTGGCGCGAAGAAAGAAGACCCATGTGTAGCGAGAGAAGTCGTCAATTAGGCTGAGGAAGTACGTGGCATGCTCAGCGAGAGACTCATCCTGGAGGGGACCAAGGACGTCAGCGTGGACAAGCTCAAGAGGGGCAGACGCGCGGGAGGGGGAGGAGGGAAACGGAAGGCGATGCATCTTGCCGACAGCACAGAAGGTGCAATCGGCAGCGCAGGGGGCCCGGAAGGATGGGTCGGACAGGCCATCAGCAGGGAGAGTACGAAGGAGGGAGGTCACAGCGGGGGAGGGGAGATGGCAGAGGCGACGATGGAGAAGGTGGGAGTGCGCAGAATGAGAAAGAGCGACAAGCGCAACAGCATCTACCTGGGGTGCAGAGACAGAGTGTGGGCCAAGAACCTGGTACAAGCCCTCGCCGGGAGGCCGACAACCGCGGAGAACGACGCGACCACTGGCGCGGTCAGTGACAACGACAAGACCAAGAGCATAGGTGGTGGAGAAGCCACAAACGTCGAGAGTCGGAACAGACAGGAGCAAAAAATCAAGAGACGGAACGTACAGAACAGAAGACAAGGTGAGGGAGCCGGCCGAAGAGGTGAGACAGACGATGCCCACACCAAGCACAGGGAGGGGAGCCCCATCACCAGTGTACACTAACGTGATCGCAGAAAATGGACTAAACGTGGTAAACAACTCACGATCGGGACACATGTGGTCGGTCGCGGCACCATCAACCACCCAAGACGGGGCCACGACGCGCTCAGTGCCAGAGAGAAGGCAATACGCAGCCGTGCGAGGGGGAAGGGACGACGGGCAAGGGTCGGGCGAGCGAGCGTCAAGAGAGTCGGGATGGGACGTAGGGGCAGCTAGTAGATCAAACACAGGAGACGTACCAGCAGGCGGCGGGCCGCCAAGCACACCCTCGGCCAGGACACGACGGAGGAGAGCGATGATGGCATCCTCTGTAAGCGGAGGGGGTGCTGCAGGGGCGGGCGGCGGACGGACGGGAGCAGCAGGCGGAGGGGCGCCGAGGACTGTAGCAGGAGGAGGACCGCCAGGAGCAGCATAAGCGCGACCACGGAGAAGGGCACGCTGACGCACGATGCGCTCACGAAGGTCCGGGGCCGGAGGGAGCGGGCACGCATTATGGCGATGACCCAAAATCTCGCAGTTCCAGCACGTGGGCGGGCGAGGGCGGTCACCGCCACCACCACCCCCTCCGCCAGGGGGGGCACGAAGAGCAAGGGCATGGGCCGCAGGAGGAGGGAGGAGGCCGGGCATAGCATCTGGCAAGACGGGCTCATCAAGGGAGACGACAGGCTGGGAGACCGCCTGGAAGGAGCGCAGTCCATCCAACAGAACCGGCCAGACGGCACCAGGGGTCTGGTACACCGCCTGAAGGGTAAGGGCGAGTGGAAAAGAAGTGAGAGCGCCGGAGAAGGAAGGGCCAAGACCGGCAACAACTGAAGTAACGAAGGCAGAATCAGATAAGGAGGCGCCCGCAGCAAAGAGCTCGCTCTGAAGGAGCTCCGCGCGGCCTAAATAGGCACCCAAGGACTCGTCAGGGTGGCGGCAGAGGACCCGAAGATCAGCGAGGAGGGAGGAAGCGGAGCGAGAAGAGTCAGACGAGTACAGGGCGAGAAGGGCAGACCAGGCCTCGCAAGGACGAGCAGGGAGAGCAGCGGTAGGTGCGAACCGATCGAGCTGGCGGAGGGCGACAGAGGGAGCAGCAGAATAGAGAAGGTGAAAAGCAAGGGCGCCACGATCGGGATGAGCAAGGGGCAAGGGGGGAGAGGGGTCATAGTGCTCCCAGAGACCGTGCATGTGGGCCCAAGACACGAAACGAGGGGACCACTCAGAGAACGGGGTGCCGGGAACATGGCCGGGAGCAGCAGTCAGGGGCAGCGAGGAGGCGAGGGGCGAGCGAAGACTAAGGCGGGCGAGCTGAGCGACAACAAGGGCAAGTGCAGCGACGGGGTTGCCAAGGGGAGGGGCGCCAACCGCGGCAGCACCAACGGCGGGGGGAACACCGCCGGCCGGGGCAGCGCCGGCGACGGGTAAAGCGCCACCGGGCGGGGCAGCGCCACCCGCAGGAAGAGGGGCACCCGCCGCGACGACAGCGAACGGGACGACGACATGGCCAAGGGTGACGCCACTAGCAGCGGCGACGGGAACGCCAGGGGCGACAGCGGAACCAGAAACGACAGTGGCACCCGGGGCGACAGCGCCACTACCAGCTGTGCCAACACCGAGAGCGACGGCACCACCAGCGGCGATGGCACCGCCGGCGACGACAGGAGCACGAGGGGCGGAAGCACCGCCAGCAACAAGGGCACCGCCCGGGGCGGGAGCGCCAACCGGAACGACAACACCACCAGGGGCGATGGCAGGGCGCACAGGGTCACCGGGAGCGTCAGCATCGAGGCCGACAGGGGCGGTAGGTACGACGGTGGGGGCGGGGGGAGCAACAGGAGGCGCACCGACAAGACGGGGGGCGTGGGCGTCAAGGATCACCGGGGAGAAGGGGAACTGAGGAGGCGGGGCGAGGGGTGGGCGGTGGAGGGGCGGGGAAGGAGGGGCACGGAGGGCCTTGAGAGCCGTGGTGACGGCGGCGTCAGCAGCAGAACGAGGGGAAAGGACGACGAAGTCGTCAACGAGGCCGAGGTCAACAGACGCAGAGGGACTCGGGACGCGGGAGGAGGCATCCTGGGATGCCTGCTCACGAGTGGCCCGGGCCGCAGCCGCAGGCGCGAGGGCGCCAGAGAGGCCGAGGTCCTCCATGACGCTGCTAGGCGAGGGCCGAGGAGAGGCAAGAGACGAACGACTCCAAGAAAAGGGAGCATGCAAGGGAGGGGAAGGGTAAACCATGGTGGCAGGTGTGTTTTTAGGGAAGTTCATTAGGGGGAGGAGGGGAAAAAAGGGGGGAGGAGGAGCGGACACCGAGGAATAGGAGGGACAGACGGACAGGCAGCCCCAGAACATACGGGACCGGGGAAGGAGAGCGGGGAGCGAGCCAGGACGCATCACACAAGGGGATGAGGGGAGCAGACACACAGGGAGGAATGGCGGGGCACAAGGGAGCGAGAGACCACAATGGGAAGCGGGGAGGGTGAGACGGGGGAATGGAGAGCACGGAGAAAGCAAGGACGGGAGAAGGTGGGAAGAGAGCAGAGCCAAAGCGAGGGGAGAGGGGAGCGGAGAGGGAGGGGGAGAGGGGAGCGGAGAGGGAGGGCGAACCGTCGCGGCAAATGCCGTGGCAGGGGAGAGCGGAGGGGAGGGCGAAGGAGCGACAAGGAGGGAAAGGGGGAAGGGTGCACGGAAGAGGATCGAGGGATGAGAGGAGCGAAGAGGAGGGGGGAGAGCGACAGAGAGGAAGGGAGGGAAGGGGGGGAGGAGTAGAGAAGGGGGATAGGAGATAGGAGGAGGGAGAAGAAGCGAGAGAGGGGAATGGAGGGGGGCGGGAGGAAGGGAAGGGAGGGAGGAAGAGTTGCGTGTGGAGGGAGGAGGGGGAGTGAGGGAGACAGGGGGAGAACGAGAGGAGAGAGTCAGGAGGGAGGAGGAGAGAAGAGAGGCCCAAGGAGGGGGGGTCAGAGGGAACGGGGCGGAGGGGAAGCAAAAGGGAAAGGAAAGAGAGAGAGAGTCTTAGAGAGAGAGTGAGAGAGAAAGAGAGGAAGCGGAAGAGGAGGAGAGGAGGGCGGGGAAAGAAGGAGGAGAGAGAGGTGGGGAAGCAGAGAAGATGGAGTGGGGAAGAAACGCGGAGCCGAGAGGGAAGGGGACTAGGAGAGGAGGAGGGGAAGACACTCCAAAGTGACAACGGGGGTGAATACGAGGCATGCAAGCCTTGGCTCAAGAATCATGGCATCCGCCATGAGAGAACTACCCCTTACAACCCCCAAAGCAACGGCGTTGCCAAGATGATGAACCAGCCCTTGCTGGGCATGATGTGAAGCATGCTCTTTGATGCCAAGTTCCCAATTTGCTTTTTGACTGATGCATACAATGGCCTGCTACCTCTTGAACCTCACAACAGCAACCGCCTTGCGCAAGCGGGGAAAGGATCAAGACAAGGAGATGATTATCCCAGAGGAAGCATGGGCGGGAAAGAAACCCAACGCCTCTCATTTAGAGTGTGTTCGAGTCAACCGCATAAGTGAAGATCCAATCGGAAGAAGGTGGAGACAAGCTGGATGCACATTTCAAGAAATTCGTCATGGTTGGGTACGACACATCACACAAAGCCTATCGGCTTTGGGGCCAGGCAGTAGGCAAGCTCGTAAGGAGCCGGGGCGTTGTGTTTGACAAAGGCACCCTTGGAAAGGGAGAGTTGCTACACCCAATCCTCGCTCCCAAGGTGGAAGAGTGGATAGTGTTGCTTGAGTCCATAGACCAAGCATCTGACAACTGGCTCACTTTACGAGCAGATGGTGGGAATGGGAGAGCAGCTGTGTAGGATGAAGTATCATCTGACATGGATGTGGATACCAAGGCGTCTTTGGCTTTCGAGTCTGACTTGGAGTCGGACGACTCTTTCGACAACAACGACACAGCACCATCTGTGGTAGCACCTGCAGCAAAGCGAGAAGCCACACCAGCACGTCGATGTAGTTTCAACCAAAGAAAACACCTTTGTGGTTTGAGGACGATTGGATTTGCCTTAGATGGTTGTGCATGGCTGAGGAAGAGCCATCCACAGTGGCGGAGGTGATGAACGGCCTAGATGCGCCCAGCTGGAAGGAGGCGATGGACAGCGCGTTCATGTCCATTGACGAGATTGGCATGTGGGCGCTGATGGATACACCCGACAATGCCCACATGGTGGGATCCAAGTGGGTCCTCCGAGTAAAGAAGAAGCAAGATGCCATAACCAAAACGTTCAAGACGAGGGTAGTGGCCACGGGATTTTCTCAACACCCGGTCTCCGAGTAGGACGAGATGTTCGCACCCGTCATGACCTTTTCCTCAATCTGCTCTCTCCTTGCAATTGCACCCACAAAAAACCTGGAGATGCACCCCAGGATGGTTGACAAGGAAGTGCTGGTGGAGTTACTCGAAGGAGTCAAGGCTCCCAAAGGCGAGGTGTGCAAGTTTGAAGTGTCAGAAACTGGGGTGCACTTCCGACCTGGCCCGACTGGTCTTCAGTGCTCACGGCTGTATTTTGTGCGGGTGGTTCTGAGGCTAAGCGTGAGCTTTCTGGTCGCCTCACGCTATGTTTCCGGAAGTGGAAGACAGTTGCGAGACAATCACATTTGCGAAGGGAAGAATGCGATTTTGCATTGTATTTTGAACATGGACATGGTCTGCACATTTGTAGGGCTATTCATGAGCTCTCCAACGCACCAAACCAAGTACGATTCAGATTATTGTAGCTCCCGCTATGTCAGCCAAAGAACAGCACCCCAAACCAGCTGCTCAGTCTGCGGCGTGCACCACGTCGCCCGCCGAGGCGCCCTCACACATCAAAGACCCATCAAAACTCCATTCCCGAGGCGCAGATGTCCGTACGTGTAGCGCCGGTGTCCCTCACGCCTTTGAGGTCTGTTTTCATGAGCTAATCATCATGTTTGGTGATGGGGATTGATGTGGTTTGAAACCTGTTTGCGGACCTGTAGTCGGAATTTTCACTGTCCCTGAGTACAGACAATACTACTGAATTTCCGGCTCCGAGCCAGGATTTCGGCTAAGTCCCTCAGTACCAAAACTACACTCCTGAAATCCGGCGGATCATCCACCGGACGCCTTGGCAGTGCTTCCGGAACAAAATCCCCAGATGGCATTTTGTTGCTCGTTCCGGTCAGTTATTCACCGGTAGTCGAACCGCGGCCAGCTCCCAAAGCCGCCGCGCACACCCCATCTTTGGAAGCCCATATCTCCCTTGTTACTAGTCCGATTTTGGCGAAACGACTTCCACCAGATTCAACAACTCGTGAACTTTTAGGGGCAGTCCTCCATCTTAGGATTGGAGCATCCAGAATATCCAGATCCATCGACGAGGAAGATTGAGCCGGTGTTGTCCACCGGAATCCACCACGTGCCATTTTTCAACCATATCCCGTACGTAGTGATGAAGCACGTCGATGTGCTTCGTCCTCCTATGCTGCGTTAGGTTGTTGGTCAGCACAATTGAGGTAGTGTTGTCCTCTTGCACCATCATAGGCTCCTACTGCGGCACGCCCAGGTCCCCAGCAACCAACGGAACCACACGGCCTCCTTGACCGCCTCAGCCAGCATGATGTACCATGCTTCCACTATGGACATGGCGACGGAGTCCTGCTTCCTGCTGCACCACAAGACCAGTGCACCAGTAAGGAAGAACACGTAGCCAGATGTGGACTTCCATTTTTCCACATCGCCAGCGTAGTCTGCATCCGTGTAGCAGACCACACGCAAGGGTTCCGTCTGCCCCTTGCTGTCGAACCTCAAGCACGCATGCCGCGTCGCCTCCAGGTAGCGAAGGATGCGCTTGACCGCTTGCCAGTGTACTAGCCCTAGATCAGCCAGGTACCTCCTCACGTGGCCCACCGCGTAGGCTAGGTCTGGTTGAGTCGCCACCATGGCATACATGAGGCTGCCCACCGCCGATTGGTAGGGCACCCCTGCCATATCCTCCCGCTCTTCTTTTGTTTGCAACACCATTGTTGCACTCAGTTCACAGGTCATGGAGACCAGACTGCCAACTGGTTTGCAGTCCTCCATGCCGTACCGCTTCAGCACCTCGGCCACATATTTGGCCTGCCCCTACTCAAGCGTGCACGTCCTCCAGTTCCGCGTGATGCTCACCCCGAGGTAGTACTCCAGCTCACCCGTATCCAACATCTGGAATCTGCTGCTCAGTTGCTCTTTCAGCCGCTTTAGGCTCAGCAGATTTGTCAAACACAAAATCAGGTCAGCCACGTAGAGGACAACGATCTGATGGAGCTATTTGTCACGTACACGTTGTGATCCGCCTCACAGCACTTGAACCCGAGTTATGCCATGAAGCTTTCCATCTTATGGTACCAGCATCTGGGCGATTGTTTTAGCCCGTGCAAGGACTTCCGCAGCTTACACACCTTGTTACGTTGCCTCCAGCCCCTCTCGTACCTCTATGTAGATCTCTTTGTGTTGGATACCATTGAGGAAATTCGTCTTTATGTCCATTTGGTAGAGCTCCATGTCCTTCGCGACCGCCACCGCAAGGGTCGCCCAGATGCCTGTGAATCTTGCGACGAGAGCAAATGTCTCATCGTAGTGCTTGCCCTTATGCTTTTCATACCCCCTCACCACCAGTCGTGCCTTGTATTTGTCAACCACACCTTCCTTTGTGAAGTTGGTCTTAAAGACCCACTTTAAGCTGATGAACTTGGCATATTTCAACCTGTCAACCAGCTCCCACGTATCATTTTCTGTCATGTTAGCCAGCTCTTATTTGATGGTTGCATCCCATTGATCCTCTTCAGGCCGTGTAAGCACCTCTTGCACGGTAGGTGGCTCCCTTGATGCAGCCAACATGCACCGCGTCATGCCTATCCATCGGCCGGTACTTGCGTCGAAGCGTTTCCCCGCTCTTCACTAACTCCCACTATGGTGCGGTAGTTTCTATGGTGCATCGTCACTCCGCTGCAATCCTTCCGTCTCAGCACACTCCGGTGAATCATCAATCAGACCGCTCCCCAAAGATCTCTCTCGCTCTGGCGAAATATTGTCCGAACGACCGGTGCGACCGGTGGATTTTGCACTGACACCAGATGAACACTCTGCCAGGAGTGCGTGCCTTGGCACCCTCGGTGCCTCATCCTCCGGATCCCTCCGGTGGATCTCCTCATCAACTTCATTGTCATTGGAGTCCTCCGCATTGGCTGCCACCGCTGGTGCACCTTCACGCTCTAATGTCGCATCCGCAACTTCAGCGTCCGCCGACTCCTTCTTGAAGTGAAGGAGTTGGAACCACTCCCCCGTATTTGGAGAGTCCACCATGCCCACCTATGCTGCCCTCGTTGCCCGTTGTAGGATCCCTACAACGACAACGTAGCAACGAGCTACATCTTTGCTACTTTGTTGCGTTGTAGGGCCATAACTCAACCCGGGTCACCCAAGAATGGTGATTCTGGACACTTGGGGACCGTGTTCAGGGACTTGGGTATTTTTGCAAAAATCGACACTTCAAGTTCGCGCTCGATACTGCCGTCGTGCAAGCCTACTGTGACAGATAAGCCACAGCATTTGTTGCACTGCACCATGCAAGCAGGTGAGCATGCATGCATGATACCGGTCAGCCATGCCTAGCCAGCCATTGGTTGATTGACACGGCATCGGCGTGTCTGAATTCAGTGAACGAATAGCATGGAAGTGTTCAACTTCCAGGTGTACAATCTGTCCACCGATAGACTGGATATTAGTTTTGGAGCTTTTTTAACATGATAAAAGCATTACACACTAGACAACCCACAGTGACAACTAACTCATGGTTTAAAGCATTCATACTTGTTCTGTAAATTCATTTCATAATGTGAAAACATCTCAAGTGACATAATAACAAGGGGGAATCTCACATGAGGCGGAAACGTTATTGGAGTCCAATAAAAAACGTGAACCATTGGTTCACATTTTCTTTTTGCAGTTATTGGAGTCCAATGAATAACGTGAACCATTGGTTCTCGGTTTCTTTTCACGGTTTGCGTATTCGTTTTCATCCTGTGAAAAAATCCACGCCCTTGTACCATGGACCTGAAACGAGAGCGGATGTGCACTGTTGCATGGGCCAAGCGCGCGAGTATCACTCTAGTTGTTCATAGCCCGTCGGTAACACGCTACCCTTCTGTTCGTTGCCTGGTGCGACACTTAGTGTCGTGCCAGGATGGCGTCCCAACCGTCCGGGTCCTCTTCTCAGCCGTCTAGGGGTGCCTCCTCAGCTGCTGGCACAATCCAGTCACCAGCTCCATCATCAGGTATGACGGACGCCTCCTTTGACGCATCTCGGTGGAACCCACCTCAAAAACGCCAGTGCAGCGGAGACTACCTCACAAAGGAGCTCAGCAAGCAGTGCGAGCCCATCCCCACGAAGACCAAGAAAGCCGGCTGGAGGTGCGGATCATGTGGCACCGTCAAGTCTGGGACATGTGACCGCATCCGTGGTCATTTCAGCGGCGACACCCAGAACATTGGGAAGTGCCCATACCCACCACCCACAGCTCGAGACGCACTCGGGTTGGACCGTGAGGCTGCCCCACCTGCTGGATGGAAACCTCAGAACGTCCAGCTCTACAAGGGACTTGGAACAGAATGGGGAACAAAAGACAAACCCGTGGCTTGGGTGAAGCTCTGGGAGAAACACCAGAGGGAGAGCGCAGCAGCAGCAGCCGGGGTCATACTGGAAGCCGATAGTGACAACGACATGCCTACCCCGCGACAGACCAACCGCAGTGACAACCACACCACAGCCAGCCCCTCTGAAATGGTCCCCATTTTTGACATCAAAAGGGCATCCTCGTTCCGGCAGTCGACCATGGATCAGCACCTTGAGCGCGGCCACAACGACAGGTGCCAGATTAACATAGTCAAGTTGATGGCTATCCAA
Source organism: Penium margaritaceum (assembly GCA_023375785.1). Taxonomy (NCBI): domain Eukaryota; kingdom Viridiplantae; phylum Streptophyta; class Zygnematophyceae; order Desmidiales; family Peniaceae; genus Penium; species Penium margaritaceum. The sequence continues at coordinate 21,102 of SZWC01022613.1, forward strand.
GCAGCACCAATCTCCTTCTGTCGTGAATCAGTGTTGCTGGAGGTAGTGAAGTCTGCACGCAGAACTACCTCTGGCTTCAGGCTCCCCAGCCGTACTAGAGTTGTCAAGGACCTGCTCCCGAAGCTGGATAGGGAGCTGGAGGAGCTTGATGCTCCGTTGAAGCAGGCGTGGGATATCTACGGGTGTTCCGTAGCCGTGGACGAGTGGTCTGACCGCCAGGTCAGACCCATTTACAATGCAATGGCTTGAAACGCCCAAGGGTCCATCCACCTGTTTTTGCGCGACGCCAGTGGCCTCAGCCGGGACGCAGATCATACCGCCAGCATGATTGAAGCAGCCATCAGCATCGTGGGGGTTGGCAAGGTGGTGTCTGTCATTTGTGACAACACATCCACCAACAAAAAAGCATTCACCGTCCTCAAGGAGAAGCACCCGCAGCTGTTTTTCCAAGGATGCTGCGCGCACAACATCGACCTTATCATGAAGGACATTGCAAAGACCAACTGGGGTGTGGCCATCATTGGCCGATGCGAGAAGGTGGTGTCGTACGTGCGGAATAATGACTTGCCTCGCTCCTGGCTTCGTGAGCGGACTGGCGGCAAGATACTTGTGCCACGCTGTGAGACAAGGTTTGCCTCCACCTTTGAGATGGTGGACCGTCTGCTTGACCAGAAGGAGAACCTGGAGACAATGGTGGATACAGACTTGTGGAAGCAGATGGGGATGAGGAGGGATGCGGGGTTCAAAAGCAGGAAAAAGGAGGTGCGGCGGCTCATCCGTCGCTGTGTCTTCTGGGTTCAGGTACGCCAGCTTCGGGATCTTCTGGAGCCACTGGTGCGGGCATTGCGGGTGGCAGACAGAAGGGGTGGTTCAACAGGTGAGATCTATGAGGGTCTTCTGGACTGTTCTGAAGAGCTGAAAGTGCTGTGTGAGAAGAAGGGCAGGAAGCCATCCAAAGTGGCTAAGTCTCATGTGCAGTTTGCCCTGGCCAGACTGAACACACGCTGGACAAAGAATATGTCATGTCCGTTGTATGCCGCAGCGAGACGCATGCATCCGGAGCACTTCAGTAACGATCTGTCATTGGATTCTGCAACCATGCAAGCGTGGCAAGCAGTGATGGATGCACTTGTGCCGGCTGAGAAGCATGATGACCTGCTGCATGAGATCTCAGCCTTCCAGAGAGGCCAAGTCATGGTGAACCCAGTCCCTTCTGTCACTGCATCAAAGAATGCAAAGGCTGTGGCTGCTGTGGCAAAGGTGCAGTGCAGGAGTATGACTCCAGTGGAATGGCACGTCAACGAGATGAACTGCATGTCCACGTTGCGTGACCTCACTTTGAAGGTTTTGTCTCAACCGTGTTCATCTTCTGATTGTGAGAGAGTGTTCTCCACACATGAGCTTGTGCACACTGCACGTAGGAACCGCTTGTTGGTGTCAACGCTGGAGCTGTTCGTCCGCTGCAATGTGAGGTTGCGCAAGCACTATGGGAAGAGCGGCGGGCGAGTAGCAAATCAGCAGATGACGGCAGCAGAAGGAGCAGAGCCAGAAGCAGATGATGGAGACGTCAGTGAAGAAGATGGGGAGATTGTGGAGGATGGAGAGGAGGTGGAGCTCCTGAATGTAGGTGAAGAGGACAGCAGTGAGAGTGGGGAGGGGGAGGATGAAGAGGATGACTTCAACGTAGCAGAGGGAGATGATGATGTCGTGGAAGTGCAAGCAAACATCCGTGTTCTTGTGGACACGCCCATGCTGCCACATGCTCGCCGTGTACGTATGTGCCAAGAGACCCCTACCCCGGCTTCTAGCAGCAAGCAGAGCAGCCGCACCCAGACAGCACGTGCAGCAGCTGTGGGGGCAGATGCAACAACAGCAGCAGCAGCAGCAGCAGCTGGAACTTCCCAACTTGCAACAACACCTGCAACTCCAACACCCGCCGCAAAGACAATGTCTGTAGCTTAAGCAACACCTGCAGCAGAAGGCACACATGGCACAGATGCAATAGCAGCAACGCCTTCTACTCAGGCAGATGAGGGAGGTGCATAGGCTGCCACCAACACTAGCCATGAGAATGCAGCCCTCGGTAGTGGCAATGCCCCTGCTCGTGCCTCTGGCACAAAACGCCTCGGTTCCATGGACAAGGCAGCTAAGCGTGGTCGTGGAAGGAAGTAGACATTGTGTTCTTTCTGTGTGAACCAAAGAATTCTACTCTTCTCTTTGACCTTGACATTGCCCATTGTGTTTGGATTTGTTTTTGTCTTCAGCAAACAGTTCCGTGCAATGCTGAAAACCTAAGTGTTACATTGTCTGTGAATGAAACCTGTGCAGTTCAGAATGCAAATCCAGGAAGAATTGTAAGTGTATTATCAGTTGCATAAAATTCGTGATCAAAATGTTAACAGTATGTGAATACTCTGTTAAGCTTTTCCAATGGCTTCTCATAGACTAACATCCAAATTAACTTGAACAAGTATTGCTACAAAAAATGGCCATATGTTGGTGTTTGTAACTTTGGTCCCCTCATTTCTGCTGTAGTTGTTGTCCACCCACCTCGATGGCCTGGACATGGGCTACATTGTTGTTTGTTGTGAACATCGTTGTAGCGTTGTTCGTAGGACAGAGGACAACATTGATGCCCACATCGTTGCTATTGATGTAGCTCTGCTGCTTGTAGAACTTTATGTCTCGGCTGCGGATTACCTCCTCCCTGTGCATGTCGTAAAGCCTCTATACCTTATGTGCGCTCTCATGACCAAGGAAGAGATGCGAATTTTCCCGTGGTTCGAGCTTGCTGCCGCGCCCCTGCACAGCCTGCACCATTGCATACGCCTTGTACCCAAACACTTTCAGGTGTGCCACACTTGGCTTGCGCCCGCTCCAAACCTCCTACGGCGTCTTTTAGTGGCTCTTCCCCTTCAGCACTGCTGTAGGAGTGAGATTGATGGTGTAGCTCACCGTACGCACATTTTTCACCAAAAATCTTTGCGACGATTCCGCATCCACCAACATGGTCCATACCATGTTTAGCAGCGTCTGGTTTGCCCGCTCCGCCACGCCATTTGACAGAGGTGAATACGGCATAGTTTGTTCCCATTTTATGCCCTGCTGCTTCATCCACCCGCTACAGCCCACGTACCCTCCGCCTTTGTCGTTGCGTAGCGCTCTGACCTTTTGGTCAGTCTACCTCTCCACCGCGCCGACATACTCCTTCAGCCGGTCCAAGACCTTGCCTTTCCGCTTCATGAAGTACAAGAAGAGTTTTTTGTTGTAGTCATCAATGAAGGTGACAAAGTAACGCACGCCTCTCTTTGACGCCGTCTTGAATGGACCACACACGTTGCTGTGCATAACCTCTAGCAGGTCCGAGGCACAATTCACATTCTCGTTGAATGGTTTGCGCCGCACCTTGTCCAAAATGCAAGGCTCGCACATTTTGTGCTTTGCTGCATCTGTCGCCTATTCCGCACCATTGATGACGAGGCCGCGTACCAGCTCGTGCTTTGCCATCTCCTTGACAACTGCAAGTAAGGAATGCCCTAGTCGTCGGTGCCAGAGCTCTTGATCAGCTCCCCCTTCTTTGGCCAGGTTGACGGTGCATAAGTATGTTGAATTTGTCGCCGCGGAGATCACATTGGTCTCCACAATGTAAATTCCTCCCTTGTGCTTAGCCTCCAGCACAGGCTCGCCACCACCGTCCTTCCGCACGACTGTCCCTCTTCTCCTGAAGAGCACCTCGTACCCATTGTCAGTCAGGCGGCTCACACCTAGAATTTCAGCCAAGCCGGTTACGTGCTACACGTCCTTGATGACGCTCTGCACCCGCTTCCCACCAACCACCACCTCCACGAACAGGTCTCCTTGGCCAGCCGCCGGCTCGATCTTGTTGTTTGCAACCACCATGGATTTTCAGGACTTGGTGTAGTTGATGAACCCCACCTTTTCGACCTGGGTATGCTCCTCGGCTCCGGATTCAAGGCATCGCCGGTTGGCCTTCCTGAGGTAGTGGTTTTGGGTGCTGTTGAGGAGCGTCTTCAAGCCTTTGGCTTCCTTGCCGCCTTCCTTTGCCTCCTCGGTGCACTCACGGGCCCAGTGGCCCTCCTTGCCGTAACTTTGGCACGCACCCTTCTTGAGATCCTTCTTGCCGCCTCCATGTTTGCCACCTCCCTTGGCCCCGCTTCCATCACCATGTGTTTTGGTGACGAGGGCCGATGAGGACGAGGAGGACTCCCCGCAGCTTTGTCGCTACGCCTCATTGCGGATGTACTCTGCGACCGCGCCATAGGTGAGCTTGTCCTCTGCCCATCCTCACAAGATTGTGATGAGAGGGCTCCAACTGTCAGGGCCATGAGGAGGGCCATCGCCTGCAACTGTGTGTCGATCATCCATCCCACGTCATTGTAGTGTGAGGCAAGTGACTTGATCTGCTGCATGGCGGTGATGATATCATCATCCTCCTCTATTCTCACCATCGGGAGTTGCTTCATTGCGAAGATTTTGTTCCCTAACGACTTGGATTGATGGATGACAGAGAGTTTTTGCCAAGCTTCGGGTGCCAACTTGCAGCCTTGGAGGTAGCCCCACTGTGACTCCACCGTCATGGACACCAGTAGCATGAGCGCCTCCGTGTTCTTCTTTGCAAAGGCCTCCTTCTGCACTTCCGTCGCCATTGCTTTGTCAAGGACTTCTGTTCCCTTCATGACCTCTAGCAGTCCTTGATGCGCGAGTCGAAGTACCACCTTAATAGCTTGTAGCCAAGGCCACCTGCATGCTCCTGGATGGGCTGCGTCTCCTTCTACGCCATTTGCGTAGTCTTCAACTCCGGGACCGTAGAGCTTGACGGTGATGTCATTCCCAACGACGATTCTGTCCATTGCGAAAGCCGTGAGCAATGTGTGGACCGGTCAAGGTTGTAGGCCCACAACCCGTTGTCAGAAATTGGGGTGCAGTGCCAACGTGGCCCGACTGGTCTTTTGTGCTTTCGGCTATATTTTGTGCGGGTGGTTCTGAGTCAAAGTGTGAGCTTTCTGGTCGCCTCCTGCTATGTTTCTCGAAGCGGAAGAGAGTTACGAGACAGTCACTTTTAGGGAGAGAAGAGCGCGATTTTGTATACGTTTTTGACCATGCACATGGTCTGAACATTTTTAGGACTAGTCATGAGCTCTCCATTGCACAAAACCATGCACAATTCGAATCACCGTAGCTCCCGCTACGTGAGCTGTAGCGCAGCACCCCAAACCAGCAGCTCAATCGACCCTGTGCATCACGTCGCCCGCTGAGGCGCCCTCACACATCAAGGACCCATCAAAACCACATCCCACAGGCGCACATGTCCCTACGTGTACTGGCGGTTCCTCTCGCGCCTTTGAGGTCTGTTTCAATGAGTTAATCATTGTGTTTGGTGATGGAGATTGATTTGGTTCCTAACATGTTCGCGGACCTGTAGTCGGAAACTTGACTAAGTCCCCGACTAACAAACGGTACTACTGAGTTTCGGACTCCGAGCCAGGATTTTGGCTGAGTCCCTTAGTAACAAGACTGCACACCTGAAATCCGGCGGATCGTCCCTGGACGCCTCGGCAGTCCTTTTAGAGCAAAATCCCCAGATGGCATTTTGTTACTCGTTCCGGTCAATTATTCACCGGCAGTCAAACCGCGGCTAGCTCCCAGAGCCGCAGCGCACACCCCAACTTTTGAAGTCCATATCTCCCACGTTACTATTCCGATTCCAATGAAACAACTTCCACCGGATTCAGGAACTCATCAAATTTTAGGGGCAATCCTCCATTTTAGGATTTGATAAATCCAAGAGTTGCGAGATCCATCGACAAGGAATGTCCTCTCTTTGGTGGCTTGTTGACGCCTCCCAGCGACGCACTTAGGCATGCAGAGGGGCAAATGTTAAACAGGTGGAAGCACTCTACGGTATGAAACAGGCCCCAAAGATGTGGTACAAAGAGATGGATGGTTTCAGGACCGGTCTCTCCTTTGTGCATTGCCAGAATGACCCAAGCATGTACGTGTGCGATGATGGGAGAGGGCTGATGCTGGTTACATTGTATGTGGATAATATCATCCTGTGGTCCTCATTGTTCGAACTACTAGATGAGCTGAAGTCTGACCTCAGCAAAAGGTTCAAGATGAAAGACATGGATCTCCTCGAGTACCACCTTGGCATTGCTATCCATCGCAATTGAGCAGCAAGCATTGTCAAACTCAACGAAACCAAATACATCAGTGAGGTACTGAAGCGCAATCACATGGATGACTGAAAACTTGTTAATACCTCAATGCCGACCGATACAAAGCTGAAGGCGTCCATTTTGCCAACCAGCAAAGTGGAATGAAGGGAGATTCAAGACATCCCCTGCGAGTCCACCGTGGGCAGCATCATGTATGCCATGGTAGGGACTCCTCCTGACATGTACTATGATGTGGGACAAGTGAGTAGATTTGTGGCCAACCGAGGACCACAGCATTTACTAGCAGTCAAGCAAACCTTGCACTTCATGAAGAAGACGCGTCACATGGGCCTCGTCCTTGGAGGACGAGGAGGAACGGACCCTTTCCGCTCAAAGTGCTACACCGACACTGACTGGGGAGAAAATCTGGACGAACACAAATCCACCTCTGGATATGTATGCATCTTGACTGGCACTGCCATCCCATGGGGCGGTAGGAAGCACGATTGTGTTTCCATGTCCACAGTAGAGGGAGAGTATGTTGCTCTATTTGAGTTGTGCAAGGAGACTTAGTGGCTGCGTAGCTTGCTTGGCAAAATGATAGTACCACAGAAAGACTCCATGGTCATACACGTGGACAACATGAGCGCCATCTGGATGGCTGTAGATGATATCATCTCTTGGTGAATGAAGCACATTGACATATGTTACCACTAATCACGTTACTTGGTCAAGAAGAACGTGGTGGACTTGCAACACTGCAGAATCAAGAGCATGCTTGGTGACTGCATCACCAGGACGTTAGAAAGGGACTTGCACTATGGAGGCATTCGTGGTTTCGGCATGATGAGTGCTGCAAAGGATGCGTGAGCCACAACACATTGATGGAGTCCAGTGAATCAGAGATGCACAGAGGTGCAAAGGAGAGATGTATTTAGTGGTATGCATGTTGTCCACTGGCTAGCTCGCTAGCTGGCTGGTTGTACGGACAAAAAAGGCATGCAATTCTCTATGGAGTACATCCCCTTGGTCTATTCCGAGATATGCTAGGAATACACTACTCGTCATGGGTATGTCCCCCGGAGATCATCACAGGAAACACACCTTTGTGGTCTAGTTGGAACAGTTACCGGATCTCATGGATTGCAGGTTCAAACCCCGAGTCAGCCGCAACTGGCTTTGTGGCCCAGAATGGGACAAAAAGCTTCTACAAAGCTTCATTGAGCTTGTCATGAGGATGATTCTGTCAACCGGCTGGAGGCAAACGGACTAGAAAACAGGGCCGACACAATAGCACCTGTCGTCCGCTCCTAGCATTTCAGCTAGGAGAACATATCACCCTCAGGATCACGGTTCCACACTAAGCAGTTCCTAGGCAATCACTTGTTAGCAACTTTGTCCACTCAACACTTGGTCACTTTCACGCAAGGTGCTAGTCAAAGACTAACTCGTGGGACTTAGACCAACGAGTGTCTTCTTTATACTGTTCCTTAGTTGGACAACTCTGTGAGGAGCATCTAAGGCCATGTTGTGTAATGAGAATGAGGAATGAGCCTGGTACATATAGTCCCAGGCCTCGCTTCTAAGGTGTGTGGGTAGTGACACATTTGGGGTGGTCACTTCACACCACCTCACCAGTCCGCCAATTGGCGCATCCACTGACCGCCAAGTGGTGCACTCTCCTCATGCATGGAGAAATGTATAAGAAACTTCCCCTATGCTGGAAGGTAAAGAAACCTCATGCGCACATCAAGGCTGGATCGCAGGACCTGTTGTCCCTAAGTCCAACATGCTATCCGCTGGGCTACACTTTTCGTGTCTTGCTTGGACTTGCACCACAAACAAGGTTTGGGGGACTTACTCCAAGGGAGCAGTGCATGCGAACCTGTCCGCCAAGCCATAGCAGTGGCCATGGGGCATAGAAGAACAACAATCTCTCCTGTGCACCTTAAGCCACCTGCTGTGCTAGTTTTCTTGGGCATGAACCTGTAGATCTAGGTTGTGTTTGTGCATGTCAATTTTCATGGTCTTTAGTTCTCATTTCTTACATCCACCATGCCGACTCCTTGAGCACCTGCAACATGCAAGTCGCTGTCTAGCGGCTTTGTCAAGATGTCCGCAAGCATTTTCTTGGTTGCGACGTGCTTCAGTTCCATGACACCTTTGGCAACAAGGTCACGTGAGTAGTGGTACCAAATATCGATGTGCTTTGTACGCCAGGAGATCATGTTGTCCTCTGCCATAGCGATGGCACTTTGGTTGTCGATGCGGATGACGGTTGCTTCCTCTTGTGGTGCCTTGATCTTATCAAGCAAACACCAAAGCCACTGTGTTTCCTTGCACACTTTGGAGAGTGCAATGTACTCCGCCTCAGCACTAGAAAGCAGGACGCAGTCCTGCTTCGTGCTTGCCTACGAGACCGCACAACCATTGATAAGATAGGAAAACCCTCAGGTGGACTTCCTGTCATCAATCCGTCCTCCCCAGTCCGCGTCTCTGTAGCATGTCAGTCGGAGCAAGTCTGATCCTTCTAAACCTCCAAACCGAAGTCCAACATGCTGAGTCTTTTTGAGGTAGCGGAAAATCTGCTTCACGACTTGCCAATGTTCTGGCCCAGGGTTGGCCACAAACCTGCTCACCTGACCCACTGCATAAGCAATGTCAGGTCGCATTCCCACCATCGCATGCATGAGGCTCCCAACGGCGGACTGGTATGGAGTGTTTTGCATCTCCTGCCGGTCTGCCTCGTTGCTTGGTGATATGGAGGAGATCTTGCAGTCGGAGGGCATGGGGGTGCTGACGGGCTTGCAGTCCTCTATGTTGTAGCGCTTCACGATGTCCATGATGTACTTGGTCTGGTTGAGCTCGATGGTGCCTGCTTTGCGGTTGCGGTGAATAGCAATCCCAAGGTAGTACTTGAGAGGTCCCATGTCCTTCATCTTAAATCTGCTGGCCAGATTTTTCTTGAGTTCCGTGAGGACCTTTTGCGAGGAAGAACACATGATAAGATCATCCATGTACAACGCCACAAGTAGAAATCCACGTTCGTCCTCCTGCACATAGACGCTAGGGTCATTCTTGCAATGTGCGAAGGAGATCTCAGCCATGAAGCTGTCCATCTCCTTGTACCAGATCCATTGGGCCTGTTTCAACCCGTAAAATACCTTCACCAGCTTGCACACCTTACCCTTGGGTGCTTTGACACTTTTCGGTACCTCCATAAGCACCTCCTTGTCGAGCTTCCCATAAAGGAAGGCTGTCTTCACATCCATCTCGTGGATCTCAAGGTCTTTGGCGACAGCGACAGCAAGCAGGGACCTGATGGAGGCAAACGTGACAACCGGTGCAAAGGTTTCATCGTACTAAGACCCTGCGCGTTGTGAGAATTCTTTTGCCACGACCCTTGCTAGCTGCCCTGAAGTTAAGTTCTCTTCTTCTGAAGAGCCAGTAGCCTCTGAGCTGGTCTCAGAGGCCTCGGACGTCTCCGACTCCGTGTCAGAGCTCGCCGCTGTGTCAGCCTGCACAGCCGCTCCCCCTGCCACACCACTCTTCTTTACGGCCTGCCGCACTGGCACCACTTGCCAGTTTTCAGGAGCTTGAGCACCTGACTCCAGCAGCACCAACCACTCTCCCTGTTCTGGAGCTTCCATGGGATCAAGCATCCCTTCCTTGCCTGGTTTCCCCTCGTCAAAGGTTACGTCCCGGCTGGCGATGAGTCTTCTTCCTGCCAGGTCCCACAAGTGGTACGTCTTGTGGGGCGTCTCATAGCCCACCATAACGCACTTTCGCGCTCTTGCATCCAGCTTACCGGCACCCTCACCCGCCTGGACATTTGCCCATGCGATGCAGCCGAAGACTTTAAGGTGTGATGTGTCCGGCTACTTCCCTGACCAAACTTCTTGTGACGTCATCTGTTGCTTGCCCTTTTTCTTTCTGCGCCTGCCCAGGGCAGCCGCAGGAGTCAGGTTGACGAGATAGCATGCCGTTCTTGCTGCTTCTGCCCAGAACCGCGGTGGAAGCCTTGCATCAAAGAGCATGCTACGCACCATGCCGAGGATGGTCTGATTCATCCGTTCGGCAACACCATTGCTCTGCGGTGTGTAAGACATTGTGGGCTGGTGGTTGATCCCATGTTGCCACAACCAGCCCTTGCATGCCTCATACTCTCCGCCGTTGTCGCTCTGCATCGCCATGCTCATACACGTGGACAACATGAGCGCCATCTGGATGGCTGTAGATGATATCATCTCCTGGTAAATGAAGCACATGGACATACGTTACCACTAATCACGTTACTTGGTCATGAAGAACGTGGTGGACTTGCAACACTGCAGAATCAAGAGCATGCTTGCTGACTGCATCACCAAGACGTTACAAAGGGACTTGCACTATGCAGGCATTTGTGGTTTCGGCATGAGGAGTGCTGCAAAGGAAGGGTGAGCCACAACACATTGATAGAGTCCAGTGAATCAGAGATGCACAGAGGTGCAAGGGAGAGATTTGTTGAGTGGTATGCATGTTGTCCACTGGCTAGCTAGCTAGCTGGCTGGCTGTACGGACAAATAAGGCATGCAATGCTCTATGGACTACATCCCCTTGGTGTATTCTGAGATATGCTAGGAATACACTACTCGTCATGGGTATGTCCCCTGGAGATCATCACAGGAAGCACACTTTTGTGGTCTAGTTGGAACAGTTGCCGGATCTCATGGATTGCAGGTTCAAACCCCGAGTCAGCCGCAATTGACTTTGTGGCCCAGAATGGGACAAGAAGCTTCTACGAAGCTTCATTGAGCCTGTCATGAGGATGATTCTGTCAACCGGCTGGAGGCAAACGGACTAGAAAACAGGGCCGACACAATAGCACCAGCCGTCCAGTCCTAGCATTTCAGCTAGGAGAAGATATCACCCTCAGGATCACGGTTCCACACTCAGCAGTTCCTAGGCAATCACTTATTAGCAACTTTGTCCACTCAACACTTGGTTACTTTCACGCGAGGTGCTAGTCAAAGACTAACTCGTGGGGCTTAGACCAACGAGTGTCTTCTTTATACTGTTCCTTAGTTGGACAACTCTGTGAGGAGCATCTAAGGCCAGATTGTGTAATTAGAATGAGGAATGAGCCTGGTACATATAGTCCTTGGCCTGGCTTCTAAGGTGTGAAGGTAGTGACACTTTTTGGGTGGTCACTCCACACCACCTCACTAGTCCGCCAATTGGCGCATCCACTGACCGCAAAGTGGCGCACTCTCCTCATGCATGGAGAAATGTATAAGAAACTTCACCTGTGCTGGAAGGTAAAGAAACCTCATGCGGACATCAAGGCTCGATCACAGGACCTGTTGTCCCTAAGTCCAACATGCTATCCGTTGCGCTACACTTCTGATGTCTTGCTTGGACTTGCACCACAAACAAGGTTTGGGGGACATACTCCAAGGGAGCAGTGCATGCCCAACCTGTCTGTCAAGCCATAGCAGTGGCCATGGGGCATAGAAGAACAACAGATTCTTGGCGGTCTTAGAACGCGCCAAGTAGGACTGTGTGTTGAGGTTGGCTCCTGTGGAGCCACTGCAAGCATAAGCATTAGCAAATCTCGGCAAGTATAAAAGCGTGTATTCTGCATGCATCCATTTACAGTTCTTGCCCTTGAGACTCTTCATAGAGTGTCCAACAAAGGATAGAAACAAAAGACCTTCATGCAGACTTTGTGAGGTCGCAAACTAAACGAACGTACAGTGTGGATCCCTCGTTCGAGGGTGATATGCTATCTTGGTTGCAATACCAAGAGTGGTTTGCGGCCTCCTATGTCAGGACCCGTTTTCAAGACCGTTGCTATCTAGAGCCTTGACACATCGGACCTGCCATGGCAGGCTTCAGCCATCCTCTCCATCCTCAATCTTTGGTGTGCGTTGACACTTCACACAATGACACTTCTTTGACCAGTCGCTCCAAACGGGCTAGTGCTTGATGACATGATGCGCCCACCTTGGCTTGGGCATGTCAATGAACGTACCAGATTCTGTGATCCCAGAAATTGACAAGGAGAGTATGTGCACACTGACTACAAACATGAAGGTGTGCACGACTCCTCTCATGACCCTATTGTCAGCAAAAGAGACAGAAGCACGGACAGCACCGGCTACCGCACCAGTGTAGATACAGATAGAGATATAGATATAGATATAGACATAGATATAGATATATATATAGATCCAGATATAGATATAGATATAGACATAGATATAGATATAGATATGTATATATGTTACGCGGATTCTGGCAGGGGAGGCGATCCCAGCAACAGCAACATCGACAGATCTACAGGTTGTAGATACGCCATCAGCTCCGGGTATCTTTGTTGTTGCATTGGTAGCAGCAAATGTCGATGGGACACCAGATTTCAAAGCAGACATACCTACCATGGGAGGAACAGAGGTTGCAGACATGTGTGCATCATATTATCCATCTGAGGATTACGTTGCGATGCTCATGTCATGGGTAGCTGGGTATCATTTGAGTGGTGCCAATGGTGGCTTCAGGTATCCAGATTTCACACACAGTGTCAAGCGTGGAGTAGCCCACAAGGAGCTTGATTCCATGGTGAGTGCAACATCAGGACCGGAGCACGCATATTCCCATAACCACGTGTGGAAAGAGGAGGTTTGCACAGTGCAGGATAAGGTAGTCCGTCCTCAGAAGCACATTTTAGATTCATGCTCTAGTGACATGCATGGAGACTGGTTCATGCAGGTTCTCCACTAGCACTGCACAATCCCCAATGCCCAACCGTCACGCTGCATTGCAAAAAAGGTGCCGGGTTCGCACAACGAGGCTGCTCCATCAAGCAGCTTAAGGTCTAAGAGAGAATTGTGGTATGTGTTGTGCCAATTCCTTTGGTTGCAAGGAAATTCCCCCCACATATCCAGTCAATGCAGCAGGTGTGGTAAGTGGAGTCTCATCACCGTGGCTACAAAGGCTGTACTACCTATCTCCAGTCAATTTCATCCAGAACGATAAGCTATGGCGGGGATGAAGAAACCCTTGTGTTGCAAGTTCCAGCTGTTGATTCTCATAGAGGAGGAGGCCGTGAAGAAGGCTAATGCAGCTGGGTAATTCACTGTCATCCTGGCCAAAGTCAATGGCCTTCAGACCGCCTATAGGATGAAGGACCTTGGTCCTACAGCTGTATCTATCGGGGTGGAGATTGTGCATGACTGCCGGAGATGGAAGTTCCAAACTCACCAGGCCCTTTATGCAATTTTTACAAGAGAGCAGCCCATAAACCTCCTTGGTGCAGTGACCACCATCTCCACACCCATCACACCCAATGGACACGATGGCCTAAAGCAGGTGGACCTTGTCCGGCTGGGGGAGCCACTGGACATGACCCTGTACCTGCGACTCTTTGGCTCACTCATGTACCTAGCCACAACCACCCATCCGGACATCGTCTTTGCCATCAACCTGCTTGCACTGTTCTCCAAGTGCCCTGGAGCACAAACCCTACATGCACCTGTGTGAGTGATCCATTACATGGTCTCCATGCCGTATCTTGGGCTTTGCTTTTGCCGGCAGTTTTTGGTGGTTGCTGACGGCTATACAGACAGTGACTGGGCATGGAACCTTGATGGGTGGAGTCGGACCGTTCATGTCCTCTTGCTGGATGGCACCGTTGTTTCATGGCACAGGAAGAAATATGAATTCATTGCATGGAGCTGGTCAGAGGATGAGTATGTCATGCTGGGGACTGGGGCTGCTGAGGCTGTGTGGCTACGACGTCTGTTTCATAAGTTGGATTGGTCTGTGCCTGCCATTTTTCTGCATTATGAAAACGAGAGTGCACTTGCCATTGCTGAGAAACATGGTGTGCTCCATGCACACATGAAGGACATTGCTGTTGAGCATGAATTTGTGTGTGACTTGGTGGAGCGGCCGGTGATTACCATCATCCGGGTGGGCACGGACATGCAGCGGGCTCACTTCATGACCAAGATACCAGCCCATGGGAAGTATATGGTGGCCATTTGTTTTTTTGGGCTACATCTTTTGCATTATGCTGACTGAGCGCGGGATGTGTGCGTACTGATCAACTGAGCTCCTCTTTTGGAACTTGTTTCAGTTATGAACGCGTATGTACATGCATACCATCGGATCACGAGGGAGTGTTGTGATACAAGCTGTCCCCGTCTGCTTTGAACTGCTCACTACGACCGTTCGGCCGTGTCCACACTCGTATAGATACTTGATGCTGGCCCAGCTAGAGCCAATGCACCATCTGGTGCTGGTCCAACCATCGCCAGAAGCCAGACAGGTGCCACGGCGTGCCACATGCTTGCTGGGTCTTTCTGTAGTTTCTCTGCTAACTGTAGGATTTTCTTGATGGACGAGCCATGTGCCCTGTTTGCATGTTTTTTTCTTTGTCTTTCCACTGCTCAATTCCAGACCCATGCATGTGACCTAGCGTAGTTTTTGGTTTGATATTATGCATCTCTAGGTTCAGATGGTGCATCGGTGAAATGCCTATGCACAGAGTTATTGAAAAAACAGTGGCTTTGGGTAGGTTGTGAGACAAAGTGATCATACCGCAAAGGGCATAACGCAGTTTTGCATTAATTTTTGAGCATGGACATGATCACAACATTTGTAGGGCTATTCATGAGCTTTCCAACGTACCAAACTGTGTGCAGCCCAAGCTACGCTTGCCAAAGCGCAGGTCTCACCCACCACAGAAAGGCCTAACGCCTCCATGGCGCGCACACGCCGTGGCGCCTTCCTTCACATGCGAAACGCCTTTCCCAAGGCGCAAGTCCCATTGCACGTGGTTTAGGGGTCCTCTGCACTGTTTTCACGCACCTCCCCCACTTTTGGGTTGAGTTTGGTGATGGGGTGTGACGAGGTTTGAAACCTATCCGCGGACCTGCAGTCAGAATCTTGACGAAGTCCCCGAGTAACAAAACGTGCTACTGAGTTTCAGACGCCGAGCCAGGATTTTGGCGAAGTCCCTCAGTAACAACTTGTACTACAGGATCAGGTGGATGATCGGCCGGATCAGGTGGATCATCCACCGGACGCCTCGGCAGGCCTTCCAGAGCTATTTCTCTAGATGGTATCTTTGTAACTCAATCCGGTCAATCATCCACCGGATTTTGAGTCGCAGCCGGCTCCTAGAGCCGCTGCGCACACCCCAACTTTGGAATGCCATAACTCCATCGATACTTGTCCGATTCCGGAGAAAAAACTTCCACCGGATTTAGCGACTTTTCAACTTTGCAATGTTATTATCCATTTTAGGATCTGAGAAATCCTCAAGTCGCCAGATCTTCCGGCGCGGAGCGTCCACTTTCTGGCGGCTGGTCGGCGCCTCCCGGCGCCGCACTTGGGCATGCGGAGGGGCAACTTTTCAACAAAGCCTTGTGGAGGGGCAATCCCGAGGGCCTTCGCAAATCCCGCAAATGAGTAGCAGTACATTTAGCATCAGAGATGGCATGCAATGAAGTCTGGTGGAGGAGCAGTCCCACAAAGTCTCCATAACCCCGCTCATTAGCAGCATGACTTCCAGCAGTAGAAAGGGCACACATTTCAACCAGGTTAAGGAGCAGGCACACAATTCTCCATGCAACCCACGCATCAGCACCAGTACTTCCAGCAGCACACAGGGCATGCAATGCCACCTGGTGGAGGAGCAGTCCCACAGGCCTCCAAGCAGCCCATGAATCAGCAGCAGTACATCCATCAAAACAAAAGGCATGTGGTGCTTTCATAAAGCTGGTCTAATCAGCTCTGAAGTTCAACCATTTTTGTGCAAGCCATAGTGGAGAATCTTGCTCTTTCTGGTCATCTCACAGTATGTCAGCAGATTTCTTGCAGATTTCAGAGGCACCCAAAGATTGACGAGCCATGGAAGGTTTTATTTTACGATTTTGTTCAAGGGAATTTTCTAGAAAATTACAGGGCTACTGAAAAGCTTTTGTGTTCACCAAAACGTGCTCAATTGGCTTCAGTGTAGCATTGGCTACTTGCTACGACATGCATCGGATGTGCTCTGCCACTCAGCATCAAGGACCGCTCAACCGAGCACTCTCAAGCACCAATATGTGCACCAAGGTGTCTCAGCCAAGGCCAAGGAGCTTCAGTCAACTACATCAGCACTTTTGGGTCCATTGGGAGAAATCCCGGTTCAATGATTATTGAGTCTGATACTTAGTTTTGACGGGTTTCACAACCTGTCCGCAGACCTCATCTCAGAATCGTGACTGTCCCTGAGAACATAACTTTATTGTATCATTATTTAGTCAAATAGTACAAGCCCAAATCCTGGATGAATCATCCCAGTGAAAAATTGTGCTACTTTGGCAAAACACATCACTGGAATTCGGCACCAAATCACTGCAATGAATCTAAGAGCCGTTACCCGGCCAAGTTCCTAGTAAGAAAGTGAAACACTGAAGTCTTCAAAACAGTTATCCCATACTTGAGAGCCCATAGCTCCCTCGATACCTGGCCTCTTTCCTATACTTTCTTCTGGATTCAGGGAATGAAATAGAATCATCTTTATGCACACCCTGCTAAGATAAATCTTATGTTTTGGCGACTCAGTCCTTCTGGCCAAGTTTCTGCCGCGTCGCAGAGTGGCATGCACCCAGTGCCGCCTTGTGGACAGTCATTTCAACGGGCTGTTCTTCCTTGCGCCATACTTTAGACCTCCAGCAATGGCCCTGCATTTCTACTGCTCTTCCAGACAGATTTTCATGGCTTTCCTTTGTAGGCACTGTCTCAACAATGGCTCCAGACTTGATGTTGCCCACAAATGATGCTGGCTTTGGGCGTGTGTGTGGTGATGTGCAACGGCAACACCAATTTTATCTTTTGAAGGTGTTATCTGGCATCTTCATTTCAACAACGCATTGACCACCTCACCAATCACAATGCGGCTTGACGAGGGGCCAAACTTCTGAAAGATGCAACCTGGTGGAGGAGTGGTTCCATACTCCGTTCGGCCCACATATCAGTAGGAATTTTAATGAAATCAGGTTGAGGAGCAGGCTCACAAGCTTCTACAGACCAATGCAGTGGCAAAGTTGCACTGAGCAGCAACCAATTACTTCAGCGTATTCACATTTACAGAAGAAGCAGTAGTATTCATAGTCCACAATGAACGCTGCCGGAGGATCCCCAGCAAATCATGGGATACCTAATCCGCAGATACAACTGGTAGCACACGGTCATAGGATTGCCGTGCCACCTCTTCCGCCCTTAGTGACACCGGCAACCTATTCACCACTCAAATTCTCCAAGACTCCAGTTAAGGGATTGGTGGGATGGCAGTATCATCTCAAGCAATGGCAGGGGTTGGAAAGCCTCCAGCACCACCTCCACTTCCTGGGATGATGATGAAAATGCATACAGTAACTGGAAACTCATCCAAGAGCCAGCGATTCTTCACCCTACCATGATCCACAAACCCAGTAATCCAGCCTCAAAATCAGATGATGAGCCAAGTCGCTGAAGATCACCAATGAACAGAAAATTGGCCTACCACCACCCGCTACGGCATCATTGGCGCACCTCCATTGACAGCTGCGGCATCTGGGATGAACACCTTCTCCTCCCCATCTTCAACAGGGTATCTGGGGACAAACCAGATGCCAATAGCCCTACCACAAGGATATCATTAGTTCCACCTTGACCCTGGAACATAAACTACGCACACATCCACTGGACCAGGTCTCTCCTACGGACTCTCTGGTTCTTTGGTACAACCTGCCATGTCCTCTGTACCTTCCCAACAAACTGACCGTGCTTCTGTCTATCCACACCACCCAAAGTGCAGTTTTTCTTCCTAAATATGTACGTGCATAAACCTGCCAACCTTCCACGCATAAACAAATTCAATGGCCTGGCCTGGCCTGGATGGGGAGGATCCACTGAACTGTTTGTAGCATAGTACCCTATACATACGATAAATGTCTGTTGCTCAAACAGAAGCTGCTGAAAGACAAGTGTCTGTTGCTCAAACAGAAGCTACTGTATAGTACCCTATACAATACCCTATACAATACCACAGATCCCGTGGGTAGCCATTACTCATGCACCTATAACCTCTGTCATATTCTTTCATACCTCCAACTCTGCCCCCAGCTGGCTTACCAGATAGAAAGTCTGTTTCACCAGGCGCATCAGCACACGGACCAGGATGGCAGTGAAGTGTCCAGTTGTCTGTCGAATGAGTAAGGACAGATCAGCATCGCTTTGAACGTACCTAGGGCATGTGATAACATCACTGATCTTTTAGTTCCAGCACTGAGGGAACTGTTTCAGGTTTTACAAAGCTTTGCACGAACGCCAGACCTTGTCACCAACCTTGAAGCCAGGTGGCTGGATCGTGTAGATCTCCTCCTTGAGTGAACCGTGGAGGAATGTGTTACTCACATCCATTTGATGTAGTTCTCTATTAAACAGGAGATAACCCCACACAGAGCACGAGCTCTGATCATACGGCCAATAGGGGTAAAGGTTTCTGTAAGATCCACACCCTCAGCTTGGAAAAACCCCTTGGCCGTCAAGCAGGCCTTGTAGCCATCCAGTGAGCCATCTAGTTTCACCTTCTTGCTGAATACACACTTGGCCTTGACTACCTTCCATCCGGAGGGAAGATCAACAAGCTCATAGACAACATGCTCTCGCACGTTGCACACCACTTGGCTACATCGTTAGTGGAGAAAGCCTCCTTCAGCGTGCCTGAATCAGGCACAAGTATAGGGGAGCTCTGAGTGGCAAGAGCGCAGCCACTAGAGGGTGGCTCAACCATGGCAAGCCCTGCTCCTGTGTCACAGGCCATCGCAAACTCGTGCGCTATGAGTTCATGACCAATGAATCATGTTGGTGCACCTCTATGTGGTCTGCCTAGAAGCCAAGGACCTTCGTGCCTGGTTCACCAGTCCGGATGTTTTTGAATGGGGCGGCTGGATGCACCGGCAGCCCCACGCTATACTCTCAGGACCTGTGGATGCAGCCGACGACCGGGCTCACATGAGAAGGCTAAAACAGAGCTGCCTTCTTGGGGTAAAGCTACAGTTGGAGGGACCACAGGAGCAGGGCAGGGTGCAGTGGACAGCACAGGGTTGGGTGCAATGGACGGCGCAAGGTTGACGGCACTACGGGTTGCAGGGTCAGGTGCACTCTGGACCACGGGAGCAGGGTTGGATGCACAGGGCGACGCAGGGTAGGGTGCACTGGACGGTTCAGGGCTGGGTGTACTAGATAGTGTAGGGTTAGGTGCACTAGGTGGTACAGGGGCAGGTACACTCAATGGCACAGGTTCTGGTGAACGGAAAGGCACCGGGGGCCTGCAGGATTGGGCTGGGTCACAAGACCAACAGCCAGAATGGCCGGCGCGTCCTCAGCCGGTGACTGGGCTACAGGTGTGGGAACCAGGACGGGCCTGTTGTTAGCTTTGGGCTGAGAACTCTCCCCCATCTGTTGGGAGCCCGCACAGGTAGGGATGTGGTCAGCGGCCAACAACAAGGCACTGGAGAGGTTGCGGTAACTCAGTTCCTTGAAGAAGAGGGTGTTGTGGGACACAACCGAGGGAGTCCAAGACGTGAGACAAGCAAAATTCAACCCCATGACAGAACCAGAGCCCGTGCTGCGTGACATGTTCTGGCTGGGGACCGTGCAGGAAGCAATTAGAGACCCACATCATGTACGCAAAGCCCTCAAAGGCAAAGGATTTGGGAAGGCCATACTCAGACTACATGGCGCAAACCGCATCCTCCATGGTGCAGTTCTCGTGCTTAGACATGCCAAGACATGTTGAAAGACACCGTACTCAGCAAAGAACACGTCCATCTCACCAAGTAAATCACCACCACAATCCGAGCCGAATGTGAAGAGGGTGTGCCAAGACTGACGCTCAGCCATGACAAGCCACAGGCGGACCACTAGAGCAGCATTGCTCTTGTGGCAGAGGCTGTAGACCCACCGCATCTGAGTGAAGTCGTTGGTGAGGGTGAGGATATAGCGGAATCAATCAATGAGGATCTCGACACAGAGGAGGCTGAGAAGGTAAGAGAGGACCAGCTCTAACAAGCGCAGTGTCCACGAGGTAGAGTCACGGTAAGTGTAGTGATGCATCTTGCCCTGGGCGCCAAAAAGGCAATCTGTCTTAGACAGCTTCTCCATGGAAACTGCGTCAAGACCAAGGATGGGCTGCATCCAACCAAGCTTGGGCAAGGTGTCTGAGCTCACAAGACAGAGGTGGGGATGCAAAAAGCGCTAGTGCTCAGGGGAGAGTACGACAGGAACGAACAAACATGTGGCAGAGGAAGAGGTAGGAGGCATGGAGGTAGGGAGGAATGCGATGCAGTATAGGTCATCAACGACAAATTTATGGAAGACAACAACCTGAGTATCATTCATGGAAACAGTGGCAGCGTGAGCAAAGTGCTCAACAGGGAGCCCCATCCAAGAGCATGCACAAAAAAACAAAACGCCAAGCTCCATCGCAAGAACGTTGAGCACATTACAGATTTCAAAGGGGCTAGATAGACCGTGAAGCATACTACGACGCCCTATACTGACAAGGAATGACAGAATCCCATGCAAACAGACCAAATGGACACAACACAAGCAAGGACAACAAAGTCATTGCGATGACAGGTCATGTGGTGAGTGACACCAAAGTCAAGAATCCATCTACCTCTCGCCTCACGGCCCATCATCAACAACAAACAACGGGCCACAAAGCACTTTGCATCTGTCGGCAATTTAAGCAGGGATGATGGATTCACAATAGATAACATGAATTTGGGACTCGTCCAACCACTCTCTACAGTCAGGCCAAAATTCATCACAGTCAGTCCACGCTCCCCCACACACATCATCACGGGCCACAAACGCAACAGGACAAGCACGCTGTGGACCACACGTCTGTTTCAACACACTCGTACCTCCCTGAGTGCGGAGCTCAAAAAGGTGACAAAGCTCCATGATGATGCAATCATGTGGGTCAGCGGCATTAGCGTCACTGAAGGCGGGTGGAAAATCAACTGCCATTGTGGTCACATAGTTGCTCTGGGTGGTGCTAGAGGCAGTCAATTGCTGGGGATATGCAGCATGAAGACTTTGCATAATCTGTGTCTAGTCAAGGGACTGTATGTACTTCGTGTAGCGATGTGGGCCCCACTTGCTATGGCAGTGGACTGAACATCTACTACCACCACCAAAGTGTTGCAGACGCTGCTGCTGCTATTACAGCTACCCTTTGCGACTGCTCCCTTTGCCCTTCTTATCCTGCATAGCAGCAGCCACACCCTAGGAAGAGGGTGACAGAGAGGAGCATGAGGACAAAGCGCTGAGAAGG
>SZWC01022616.1:19352-34733 GCA_023375785.1 Penium margaritaceum
TCGGAGCAACCACACAAGACACAGTGTTGCATGCGTTGCTGAACTTGAATGTCAATGACCCAACATATGTCTCATTTGGATTCTCTCTATCGTATGTATGTGTTCAACTCATCTGACACTTTTCAACAGAATGAAACCTACTATTTACAATCTCTTAGATTGTCCTTTGCATTGTACATCATCCTTGTAAACTATGCGCATTCCACTCGATGGAACACTGTTTTCTGGAGTCGGCAAGGGCGTTAAGCAAAATTACCCTATCAAGATTTTTGGAATGAGGATGGGTAAATTTGTAGTGGAATAGGGGAGGAAAGGTGTGGACATTGAAATTGTAGATATTTGTGGATCACATGGATATGTGCATGAAGAGTTCCCCCAACCAGTTGTAGGAGTTTAGCCACAAGCGTCGACTTGTGGCCCCACAGGGCGTCCGCCCTGGATTCCTTGAGACGAAATTTGGAGACAAGACATAGATCAGACAACTTGTAGAGCCACTAGCTTGCATTGAAGAAGGCACAAGCCTTTGTAGGGCGTGCTTCCTAAGCCACTAACTTGTAATATGAGACGTTGAGGCTTGTAGAGATAGAATCTAAACGCATCATAAGGAATGTGAAGGCATAAGCTGATGTCCGAAGGCATACCAAGGCATGTTGGACCAAATGCTCTTAGTCCCTTCAAGTATTCCTAGGAGGGGGCTCCTTGGAGGCACATGTCTTAAAGGTTGTGGGTAGTCGTATAACCATCTGGGTGGCTACATAACTACCCAAGCCACCTGAAGGGTCATCTGGAAGATGAATGGTCACCAACAGTTGAAAGATCACCAGGAAGTTCATGGAGCTTGTAGTAGTAAGTTGATTAACCATCCTTTAGCTGGAAGTTGCAAGCACATAACCTCAAAGCGCACCTTAGATGTTATGAAGGCCACAATTTGAACCTTGCCTCCCTCCATTTAAGGAAGTGAGGTCTCTATCCCTCATAAGTAGATAACAGACATTTTAGCCAAACCTGGTCATCAAAACTGGGTAAGGCACCCCCACTTAGTTGATGATGGTCGGTATTGAAGAAGATTCTTGTAGGAATTTCAGGAGAATCCTTGATTTAAAGACACATCACGTAGCTGTTTTCTGTAGATAGTTGTACATTACAATGGGTTTTGAAAGAAGTGGACTAGTTTGTGTCATGACTGTAGGAACTGTGCGGATGGTGATCCGCTAAAAACATAAGACTAGGGGCATAGTGTGAATTTTCACGTGGAGTAAGCGGGCGATTTTGCCCCATTGTGGCCAATTTGAATCCACAAAAATCACAAGCAGGAATTTTCTTGCTCCTGACCTCCTCCTCCCCCCTTCCTTCTTGGATACTTTTTATTACTATGGACCTTGTAGTATTTGCAAGAAAGTACAAGGCTTGTAGTTTCTTAGGAAGGTGCGGGGGAGGGGGAGGCATTTCTGGAGCGATTGGTCGATGCTCGAGTGACCGTTCCACCGGTCGAAGGTAATTGGGCAGTCGTACAAAGCCGTCAATCCCTGGTCACCGCCTGGCCGGCGGATGCTAGCAACCGCCGGATGAGAAACAATCAAGTTGGGGTGGTTTACGCCAAATGCTCCATCGACCAGGAAGTGTGTAAACCGCGTCCAAAACAACTTCCGATCAAGGGGTGCGATTGTTTGGGATAATTCCAAAAATGGCCCTGTCATCGGAGAAGAAGCCTAAAAGTTGCCAAAAACGTTGGAAAAACACCTAGACCGGTTTTTCTAGTTGTTTTTTCTAGGAAAGAGATATCAGTGGCTAGCAACCTTTTACTTTTACTCTAGGAGCTTTTGGAGGGTCATTTGAGGCCTCATAACCACACTATAAAAGCCATAGACTAACATGAGAGAGCTACCACTAAACATTGTGGCCTTAGGCTTGTCTCCCTCTTTGTGGCTCAAACATTGGTAGATAAAATATTCTCTTACTGAAGCCTTATGGAGATGGAGTGCTCCATCTCCATCAATGAGAGGTCGAGTGATATCGTAGTAGAAGAAATCATTTTCCATGATGTGGAGACCAACAAAAATCCTCCATCAGCTGTTGTGACACAAGGAACACATGGGACGCACCACCGACAGACCATCTCCACTGTCAAAGTCTGCTAATGTGGTATTTGATGATGAAAAACAGATGGAGGTCTGGTTTTGTGGATGCTCCAAGGAAGGAAAACAATCTATCACTTTCTCTTTCACTTTCAATGCTCCAAGAAGAGGCACCTATGGAGTAGGCAGCAAATAAGGTGCTGGAGAGCGTGGCAAAAGTGGAGTTATCAACTCTTGTGGCACAGATTGGTGGAATTGTGGTGGAACCTTGACGCATGTTCTCACTATTGGACACTCTTACTCCATATCTGTTTGTGAGACGGTGAAGGTTTCATTCTTTTGTTTCATTGTGGGGAGATATTGCTGCAATGAGTGTTCTGACTGTGGTTGATGACCAGAAAGATGATGAGACCACAAGTTTGATGCCTAGGGGCCACCGCGTGATTGTGGGCATGGCTTTGAAGGCAAAGATTGCTTAGAGTTCACAAATTGGCGAGGGATCCGACAGTGGAGATTGTGTCGTATTGGTCGCTCTTGATACGGATTCCACAAAGAGTTGGTGGTCGTGTAAGGCTTTGTCATTGAGGTTGTAGAATTTGTGATGAATGATACCGGCTCCTTGGATTTAATATTCACCTTCAAACTTGATAATGAACTCTTTTTTTGTAAGGCCCATGCTCCCTAGGAAATACTACAGCTTCATGGAAAGTGGTGAGTGTTGAATGCCTTCATCAGGACATAAAAACGTGGTCGGCCTTCACGAGCTTAGGTGGAGTGTTGAATGCCTTCAACAGGACATAAAAACTTTGGTGGCACCTTGTCCCCAAGTGGGAGCCGTGCCGCCAAGAAGCTTTTCTTGCCATTTGAATGGGCAAACTGGTGTCGTGTGTGAATGTGTGGAATGGTTCCACTGAAAAACAGCTTCATCAGCCAGTCTTGAAGAATCTTCCCCGGTTATTCTTCTTGCATCAACAACAAGTTGAGCTGTTTGTCTAGTTTTGTCGGCTAGTGTTGTAGATGATAGAACTATGCTCAACATGGAGGAATCTTCACCCTCTCCTGGTCCAGCTCTTCCAATTGGCATTGGATATGATGGAGCTATTGTGAAAAGAGCTTTACACTCTTTTGTTAATGTTTCAACAACTGGCGTCTTAGTTATGGTTGACACGGGAAGAGTTTCATGCTCTTCTGTTCCAATTTTTTTAACCGGCAGCATAGTTACGGTTAACGTAAGAAAATAATCTCGCTCTTCTGTTCCAACTTGTCAGTTGATGGCGTAGCTAGAGTTGACATGCAAATATTGCTGTGCTGTTTTGTTCTAGCTTCTTCATCTGATTTGTTGTTAGGGTTTGTAATAGTGTCTACTATTGTAATAGATAAATCTTCTATTATTCTTGCTTTTTTAACTTTCTTTTTTTTATCAAAAGATGTAGTAACATCTACTGCCTCCATAGGCATCTCTGTTGTTGTTTAGATTTATTTGTCCGATTGACGTACAGAGTTGTAGCAGTGCTCACTGCCGTTGTAGATAAATCTGTTTTTGTTCCAGCTTTGTATGCTGGTATACTGTCAAATGATGTAGCTTCATTAGCTGGATTCGTGTAAGGAGTTAAAGTGACACCCGCTATCGCTGCAGATGAATTTTCTATCATTCCAGCTTGGTTTGCTGTTTTTTTAAAGAAGTTGTAGTATTTTCCACTGCTACCCTAGAAAAATCTGTTGTTGTTCTAGCTTCGTCAGCTGGTTTGTTGAAAATTTTACAACAGTGTCTGCTGTTTTCTAGGGCAAGTTTGTTGCTGTTCCAAGTTTTTCAGCTCGATCCTTGTAAAAAATTCAAACAGTGCTCTCTTCCAATGAGGATAAATCTACCGCCATTCTAGCCTTTACAGATGTTTTGTTGTGTAAAGTTGTAGTAGTATCCGTTGTTCCTAAGGGAAAATCTGCTGATGTTCCAGCTTCGCCAGCAGGTTTGATGTCAAGTGTTGTATTTGTCGTCATTACCAGTGTAAACACTCCAACTGAAAGTCTAGCATTGTGAGCTCGCGTTGTGTAAAGTGTTGTAGCAAATTCTATTATCCCTCTCAGAGGATACACTACTTCTTTACCTTCGTCAGCTGGCGTCATGTTAGAAGTTATAGCAATGTTTGCTACTCTTATAAGAGGACATTCTTCTCCAGCTTTGTCAACTAGTGTTGTGTAAGACGTTGTAGATGATTCTGCTCCTTGTGCCTACCATGTGGATTGTCCATGCAGGTTAAAAATACCAGCCTCAAACTTGAGACAAAGATTTGTGAGTCGCTGGGCAAAGAAGGATTGGAATACAGCGATGTCCACAATCTGGTGCACATCGTGAAAGGGTAGGCTTGTGGTGAAAGCCTGTTTTTGAAAGTTGGAAGTCTTTAACCATGTCAACATCATTGAATGTCTTACGCCTTACCTTCCATGATATAACACGTATGGTGGAGCACTTCTTGTTTTCGTAGGCCATTACCCTGCTCTGACACCATGTCAAGATTTCTGGAATGTGGATGAGTGAAATTCTTCTGCAATTGGAGAGACAAGGTGTGGACATTGAAATCTCAAATGTTTGTATATACTTATAGATCACATAGAGGTACATAAATACTTTCATGAACAGGCTTCAGGGATGTAGGCACAAGTGTTGGCTTGTGGACCAACAGGGCGTCCGCTCTGGATGCCTTGAGACTAAGTCTTGAAACCAGACCGGAAGGCGACAACTTTTAGAGCCACTAGCTTGCACTGAAGAAGGTACAAGCCTTTGTTTGAGGTGCGTCCTAGGGTATTGGCTTGCATTATAAAAGGCTAAGGCTTTTAGAGGAAGGCTCTAGAGGCATCAAAAGGAATTTGAAGGCATACGCTGTTGTTTGAAGGCATGTCACAACATGTTGGAATGAGTGCTCTGAGCCCCTTAACGCAGTCCTGTGGAGGGCTCCTTGGATGCACTTTCATTCAGGTTACAGGTAGTTGTCTAACCACATGATGATTACATAACCACCCAGGTCACCTAAAGGGTCACTCGGAAGATGAAGTGTCACCAGAATTTTGACAGGTCACCAAGAAGTATGAGGATGTAATAGTTTGTTGATTAACCACCTTTCACCTAGAAGCTAAAGGGACATAGCCTCAAAGGGTCTCAAAGGGCACCTTCCATGTTGTGAAGGCCAGGATTTGAACCTCGCCTCCCTCAATCAAAGGAGGTTAACTTTCAACCCCTCCAAAGTAGATGAAATGCACCTGAAAAGGCATTTTAACCCAGCCATCTAAATCTGGGTAGGTTACAACATACACTACAGCAAAAGGGCAGAAAATGAAAACACCATTCTCGTGTCAGATTGTTTCAATCACTTGAAGTGAAACAGATTCCAGCGTTACTGCTTTTATGCACACGGAAATTAATCAGACGCATTTCCAAACTGAGTAACATACCTCTTGTGTCTTGCTCCATAATGGTTGTGGGTTAGGTCATATTTCTATTTATAAAAAGGTGGATGATATCCTTGTTGCGGATCGGTTTGATTTCTCTGCTGGAGGTTTGAGCGTATGTTAATGAGCACCGTGCAAGCAGTCATTAGTTGTGTGCAAGTGCTCATGGACAGAGCACTATTGCTTGCTGACCGTGCTTTGGACAACAAGTGCTTGCACACAGAATAGACATGCCTCGTGCGTAGTATTGAATATTTCCTTCTTAGCAATGTAAAATAGCAAACAAATAGCTTAGCAAATAACTAACTGAATAGAAGAAAATAGCTACATCATTATTGTACTCATTCTCCTTGTCGTCAGCAATGTTCAAGTGAAAGATTATTTTTCTGTGGTCCACAGTTTCCTGCAATGCCATGAATTGTAGGGTGGACGATACTATGTCATCGTAGCAAAAAATGCATTAATTGGTTTCGTTTGACCCCTCTGTCATCCACTATGATAAATCCTCTCTTATGTACACCTTGAAAGGGTGCTGCCTCCCACTTCAGTAGGCTACTATGTGGAAATGCACATTCTGGGAGTGTAAACGGGGACGACATAGGGGAAGTGTTGCTTGAGCTAAGTCTGTAGTGTCACCATGCATCGAGGAGGAGGACACAAGGCTCCTTGCTCACGACGTTCCCCTGTGTCACACACTACTCTTTGTTCCAAGGATACGACAAGAAACCAAACAACTCGCGGGTCACAATCTCTTTTGCCTAATGGTTTGTAGTTTGCGTCAAGTGCCACCCGGAGTTCTTACAGGCATCAGTGTTGGGCCAGGACAGTAAAACGTTGAGCATAAGGTGATGGATGTGAGATGATAGAAAGGCATGAAAGGTTTGCGAACATTTTAGTGAGGCAAGGAAATAAAATTGCAGTAAAAACTAACATGCATGGGAAGTAAATTTCAGCCCAGGGACGTTGCCAAAGTTGACAGATCCCCATTTTACGAATGTCTAGGTTTATGATATGTGTCCATTTTAGCATTTCTCCTTCCTTTTTGAAAGAGGGAAATACTACACCGCCTTACTTGACCGGAAGTGCTAAGGAATTGGGTCTGTCTCATCGCGCTCATTGCCAGGTTTCTGACCTTCCTTGTTGAGCGTGTCTTACACGCTCAGCTAATTTTGCAGGATACCTGTAACTCAACATGTTGTTTCCTGATTTGTCGATTGACAAGTAAACGTTTCCCACCTTTTACTCAAGAAAATGTGGGTGACGTTTGCACTCATCTATTGTGCACGAAAACAGATTTTTGCAACCGGTAGTGAGAAATGGAAAAAAGGCATGCAAGAGAGGATTTTAAGAAGGACAGGTGAAGTATCCAAGCACATGGGTTTGCGATGCATCGGATGAATGAGTCCATTTTCTTTACATTGCTCAATGACGCGGGTGTTCACGCACATCAATAGATCATGATTTTTATGGACAAGATCCTCCATTCTAGTAATGTGTTTCGAGATGTATAAGGTGGGCATTGGTCTTTAACAATTTCTATACCCCACCGCAAAACAAATACAAAATGATAGGAGGCGTTGCACATAGGATGTTAGCGAACCCCTCTGACTTGTTTTATTTTGATTGCGGTCAACCCGTTTGACGAGAACGCCAACCCGTACTAGAGATGCAAGTAAATACTGTACAATGCTAATTAATCAAGAACAAAGCTGACCGCAACGACACCTCAAAACTAAAACTTTGTAGACGTCCTAGTGCAAATAGTCTATCAGAGAAGGATGCGTCTCAATTTGCGTGTGATAACTTCACGTCCCCCTTCTTCGTCTTGACCGTTCATGCAACCCACCCAGATTGGATGGGTTCCTTGTTCGATGACAGTGGACTTAGGAACTCGGGTTTCGTGCTCAATCACGTGACACTTCCTGCAGCGACCCAATAGTGAACCAATCACCTTATTGGGTCGCAATCAGACGTGGCCCATGAGACTCTTCCCCATGGTTGGTACACTTGCTCTGCTAGGGGATATGGGCCTCTCTCACCCCCTCCATCTCTTTCTGCCACATCTCTTCTTTTTCGGGATAGACTGATGCCTTTGAGCGCGTTATCTCGACCACTTTTGGTAGTCGGGGCCTAGTCTATCGGCAGTTGACCAACCTTCCGAGGTTGGCGGTGGAGGTTGGTTAGTGGGTTCAAGTCCCACACTAATTGAAATGGTTCCTACACCAGCTCCTTTTAAGGAGTATGATGGGCTCTAGCCTAAGGGTACATTTGGATTTGACCGATTCCTAAGTCAGATCCTATTATCCAAGTCGGAGTGGAGCTGCGGTCGAAAAGTGCTCGATGCCTTCCGAGGTGGCACTTGACGAATGAAGCGGTGGACGGGTATCTCATAGACAGAGACCAATCTTGTGACACTCATTATCCAAGGGCGGCACGATTCTCTGAGTCTAGACTTGGAATCCAAGTGCTGAAGTTGGATCGGACATTTGCTGTGACAAAACCAAATGCACCCTAAGTCATCGCCAAAGCATGTTTGGGGTGGTGTGCGCAAGGTGCGTTTGGGGTTTTCTTCTCGGTGGCGAATGCCAAAAAACGGGTCTGAGGATGTTTAAATGAACAAATATGTCCTATGTATATAGAACATCCTATTGACATATGTTTGAAGAAAACTTGAGCCTTTTTCTAGCAAGCGCGTGAAGATCGGGGCTACTTACGGTAAATAAATTCTTTCACCGAGTTAATAAGAGTCGCATCACATCAGATATTTATATATGAAACTAATTGGGGCGAAATGTCTCATATGTCCGCGCAAGCGTGAACATAAGCCTGCCATATCCGCGAGTTAGATAAGAACCACACCATACCCATTCACTTAAATTATAAGAACGGCATATCCACGGCGCTCACGATTACGTCGACGATATCCGTGCATGTTTGAATATCGTCGACGTATCCGGCATAATGTCAATTTTTGACCAGTATGGATATGGCGTCAATTTTATGGGATTTGAAGTTACATTTCGTGTCCGAATTATAGGGTTACGTTGGTGACAGTCGTCACCGACGACTATTGACGTCATTGACGTGTACAAGTGACTTTGGTTATGGTGCTTTATCTACGTCGTCGACCAATGACGTCCCGTCTTTTCAAATATACTTCGATGTCCCCAAAGTCGTTGCCATCGTAAATGGGGGGTTACTATTTCGGCATAGAGACACCCGAACGGACTATCCATCCTTGTTTTTGTATGACCCTCTTCGACGAACACTACCTTTCATTGCGGGAGTTGACATAGGATGTCGTGCCAGTCTGGCAGAAGCCTTGTTGGCAGGTTGGACATATGTTGACCAATGTCCGCGTCATCCAGGCGCATGCTTCGACGTCGATACATCGAAGTGCATGCTGTCGAGGTATCGTGTTCTCCGAGGACTTTACTGTCCTGACGAAGAGAAGTGCCTCGTGCCACGAGCGCAATGTGGCACGAGTCATGTTGTCTATTGTTCACAGCTTCGCTAACGTTGTGTGCACCCTCTCGTGAGCTCTCAGTCAGTGTTGTGGACTGACTGAGAGTTGCCTGTTTGCGCCGTCGGAGCTCTCGCAGCTATGGCGGATGATTCTGCACTCGGTGAGAATGGGCATATGGTGTATTTAGTCATGAAAATGTCTATTGCATATCCACTTCAAAGATGGCGGCACAACTCAGCTGGGCACAGAACCGTAGACGTCGCTCCCATGGCCCACCTCTGGTCACACCATCACAAGGCACCCCTTCAACGGTGCACAAGCAGCCAGGACGAGCGTCTCCGTCCCAAGTCCAAGTTTATGACGAGGACTTGGAGCGTCAACAGCAAGCAGCTGTCCAAGTTATCTCCCCTGAACAGGTTGCAAACAGCACTCTACGTCTCAGTCGTGGGGCCCATGGCCATGGTAATGCATGGCGGTTGGTTGTGTACGAGAACACCCTGGTTGACTGTCGCGTTGTTTGTAACTGACCCTTGTTTTCTATGTGTTTTTTCGTGCAGGGTCCTCGGATGATGAGCCGGATGATGAGACCCCCAAAAGGCGCAAGACAACAGATAAGTTCCCTCCCGGCATGGTGTTTCCCACAATGGATGAAGCACGGTCCGCAGTTGACGACTACGCCATAGCCAACCGCATGACCATGCGGTGGCTTCGGAATGAGAAGACTCGTTTCGAGGCACATTGTGGACAGTGGAAGGACAAGAATCGTCCGTGGTTACTGAAGGCGCATGTGGACGCAAAGCATGGCAGCATCGTCGTTAGCCAGTTTGTTGACGGCCATCACTGCGTGCCTGGCACAGGCCGTGGTGACCCTACAAAAACGGTGCGATGGGTGAGTCGGCAGATTGCGTCCACGTTAAAGCGCAACCCCACGGCCAATGTCAAGACACTGGAGGCCGTCGTCAGGAAGAGCACTGGCAAGGAGGTGGACAAGAACACCCTCTACCGTGCCCGCGCGAAAACTCTGGAGCAGATAATGGGCCCCAAGGACAAGGCATGGTCACTGTTTCCGGTTTACTGCGAGGAGGTACATACAGCTACTTCTCTTTTTACCATTTTTCATGCACTGCTGCTCGTTAATTTCCACTGCCGGTCTGTTGAATGTGTTCTTTTCTAACTGCAGCTTGTGCGTGTTGATCCCAACACCCACGCGGTCGCGGAGGCCACCGAGGACGGGGTCTTCCATCGGGCCTTTGTTGCCCCTGGTGCAACTGTCCTTGGTTTTCAACACTGCCGTAGGCTTCTAACCATGGACGGGATGCACCTGAAAAATGGCCATAAGCAGGTTTTACTTATCTGTCAATTTTTCGATGCAAACGACAACGCGGTGTCGATGGCATGGGCGATGGTGAGCGGAGAAAACGATGACAACTGGAAGTGGTTTTGCTTCCACTTGTCTCTGGCTTACCCTACTGCTATGCAGGAAGGCACGGTCATCATAAGCGACCGCGACAAGGGTCTGTTGAACGCGGTGGCCAAGAAGCTGCCTGGAGCCCAACACAACTACTGTGCATACCATCTGCGGGAGAACGTGCGGCAAAAGCATGGCAAGCAGGCGGGGTATTGGTTCTGGAGGTTGGCGCATGCACTGACAGAGGCGGATTGGCAGAGGTGCAAGGAGCAGCTACGCCGGGTCTCTACACACGCGGCTGTCATGCTGTTGGGTGCCAACGGGGAAGGCGGGATCCCGAGGGAGCATTGGAGCAGGTTGTACAGCCCCGTTGGACGAGGCGGGCACAGCACATCCAACGTCGCTGAATCGTTGAACGCAAGAATCGTTAAGGTCCGCAAACCGTTCCCCTTCTATTGTTTTGTGGCATTGTACACTTGGGTGCAGCGGCTACTTGTACACCGCCGGAAGCTGAGCAAGCAAGTGAAGGGCCAGTTTGCACCAACACCGGAGAAGCGCATGCTCAATGCGTCCGTGAGCAGCACGGACTATGACGTGGAGGAAGAGGGCCCGCACTCGGCTACGGTGACAGGGCCAAGCAACCGTCCGCGGCGGGTGAACGTGCAAGACAAGACGTGCACATGTGGTGCGTGGAAGGAGTGGGGGCAGCCGTGCGTGCATGCGTGTGCATTTATGATTCGCAGGGGGGAGAATCCAGAGGCGCTGGTGGACGTGCATCACACAGGCATGGCGTACCGAAGAACATACAACCATCCCATGCCAGGGGTGAACCCCATCCACCTGAAACACCCAGAAGACAAGCAGTGGCGGCAGCCGGGGCCAAAGCGTGGACCAGGTCGTCCGAAGAGTGCAAGGTGGGAGCGGGAAGATCGGCGCAAGAAGACCTACATCTGCCCCCAGTGTGGTGTGAAAGGGCACACGAAGAAGAAGTGCACTAACCCTCCTACAGTCAGTGGTGCGTCAGCAGCAGCAGCAAACGCCCTGCTGCGTTGACTAGAACGCACCAACGCTGCCATCGCAGCAGAAACAGCAGCCGGACGCTTTCCTGGCGTGCCTACTGGTGAAGGAGGGGCTACCAGAGAGACTGGAGCCAACCCATTGACCGGTGGGACAGTGGGATGTGCTGAGGACACAGAGGCGGGTGCCATTGGGACCTGCTGGGCAGCTGCACGGGCGGGAGAACGCAGGGCTGCAGCCGTGACTGCACACACGCAAGGACCAGGCCTTGGCGGGGTAAACACTGCAAGAGCTGCAGTAGCGGCTGCAGCTGCTACAACACTTGGGCAAGCTGGTGCCACAGGTGGACGCGCAGGTGTAGCCGCGACTGCACACACAGTGGGAGGTGCTGGAGTAGCAAGTGGTGCAGGTGCAGGACCACAGTATGATCCAGAGAATGACAACACATATGACTTTGGTGAAGAGGAGGTCTACGACCCCGAGAGGTACATTTTGGAGGACTCAGACGAGGAGGAAGAGGACGAGGACAGGTACGAGGACCTAAGGGAGCAGCATGAGTGGGAGTGTTGGGAGGAGATGTACCAACAGGCACCAGCCATGCAGGATGTGTGTTGCGTGGAAGACCAATGGGACGACGAACCCGACGACGTGGAGGACGACACCTACATGTAAGTCATGTTATTGTGCCTACCACACATGTCAACATCGTTGATTGTTGTTTTCCTACATAGTGTGTCTATTACTTGGTTCTTGCACCTAGTGCTAATGTTCTACCAATTCTCCTTGCAGGTGAGAGAGCTTCCAAGACTGTTTAGAGCAAGCAAGCAACTATGTGGTGCGGCAGAAGCATGGCAAGACAGGCTACAAGTACTGGAAGACATGGATGGGCGGGTCAGACGTGGGGAAACCCCTTCTTCTGTACTGTTCTTTGGCAGAGGACGTAGTCATGGTGGGGCGGGTTAGGCAGAGTGTGGCCCAATACACGGAGAAGCCCCTAATGTAGTTGGTGTCCTCATTTGCTGTTCTGTTGGACATGTTTGCGTTTGATTTGGAAGAAATATTTCCTCCATGTCCATGTCAGCTGGGTACATTGACCAAGTTTTTCCATAATAAATGACGATATGTCCATGGATGAAGTCTGACAAGTATTTGAAGAAGAAGCCACGCTCATTCTTTCTCCTCTTTCCATGTTCTTTGTTTAAGTTGGTGCCCTCTGTTCAACACTTGGCTGCAAGGCTGAGCAAAGTGACTATGGAACATGCTGACTGCACAATGGGACAGCCAGTAGTCCTGTCCTTTTTGGCTGGAGTGTGCACCACGTATGTCTTCTTGAAGTTGTGGCCCAGCGGGGGACGTACACATGTGACCAAAGTGTACTAGTGCACATGTCCATCACAAGAAGACTCTTCAACTGCTTCAAATGGTGAAGCGGAAGAGAACGAGGAGGCTAATGACACTTTTTATGATGTTGACAGCAACACGGAGTACGAGGACTGTGCTGAAGACTTCGACGTTGAGGAAGCCCAAGACTGCTGCCAGCCAGGCCAGTTGTGTCCAGTTTGCGACATAATAAGTTGGTTGTATTCCCTTCCACCCCCAATTAGGGAGTGGATAGTTGGTGGACGTCCATGAGGACATTACAGAAAAAACCGACATTGACGGTTGTTTCATGTTCCCACTGCAATGTTCCTTTTCCCAATCTATTCTTGTAAGCCCTTTTGATAATTGAGGCTAATGTTATAAAGCTATAAATGTGTCCCTATTTTCCATTTGTAACAAGGTATTCATGAATAAAATAGTTTACTCTTAATGTGTGTGAATACGGAATTGGATGGAGT
Source organism: Penium margaritaceum (assembly GCA_023375785.1). NCBI lineage: Eukaryota > Viridiplantae > Streptophyta > Zygnematophyceae > Desmidiales > Peniaceae > Penium > Penium margaritaceum. The sequence continues at coordinate 32,601 of SZWC01022616.1, forward strand.
AGTAATATACCCATCGTTTCGCCAGATAAAGTAGGGGTGTCCATAGTCGAAAATGAGAAGCATGCGGTGCCCAAAGTCAAAAGCGAGAAGCATGCGGTGCCCGTAGTCGGAAAACAAATAACAGCGGTGCCCATGGTTTTTGTCGCGCGAGCGAAAACGGGCACGGTTGTTATGTATTTCATGTATATATCACATTCGACATGTTTTTTTTACTTTGAGCTTCGCCGGTCGTCGCGAGCTCGCAAGAGGAGTTTCGCGGCGAATCCTCCCTGCGAGCTCGCGATGACCCTGCCCAACCCCCCGAACCTACGACAAACGACGGGGTTTGTCATAGGTTTGGGGGGGTTTGTAGGATGCGGCGCACGATGGGCATCTGCCGGGCCCCGCGGTAGCGGGGCCCGGCAGATNGAGCTTCGCCGGTCGTCGCGAGCTCGCAGGAGGAGTTTCGCGGCGAATCCTCCCTGCGAGCTCGCGATGACCCTGCCCAACCCCCCGAACCTACGACAAACGACGGGGTTTGTCATAGGTTTGGGGGGGTTTGTAGGATGCGGCGCACGATGGGCATCTGCCGGGCCCCGCGGTAGCAGGGCCCGGCAGATGCCCATCGTGCGCGAAGAAAAATAATATCCAAACCCCCGAGTGTAACTTGGGGGTTTGTCCGTTTTGGGGGGGGAGGGGGTTTGCGATATGCGGCGCACGTGTGATAACATAAAGGGAATCTGCCGGGCCCCGCTACCGCGGGGCCCGGCAGATGCCCGGGCAAGTAAGAAAACAAAACCCTAACCCCCCAGTTTCAATAGGGGGTTTGTATGTTATTGGGGGGGGGGTTGCGAGATGCAGCGCACGTGTGATAAACGAAAGGGAATCTGCCGAGCCCCGCAACTGCGGGGCCCGGCAGATGCCCGGGCAAGTAAAAAATAAAACTCGAACCCCCCAGTGTAACTAGGGGCTTTGTCGGTTATATGTGTGGGTTTGCGAGATGTGGCGCACCCTGTCGCGAGTTTTGGAGTTCGCACATGCGATTTCCAAAACTTGCAGCAGGGTGACGTCTGACATCGGCGATGCCTGTGTCAGGGTCGCCCACTCCGCCCTCGAAGTCGGCGAAGCTCGACTTCGAGGGCATGGGTACAGTTGTCATTTTTTCCTTTTTCACTAGCACGACGAAAAACATGGGCACCGCTGTCATGTCGTTTTCGACTATCGAGAGCGTTGTCTTTTCGTTTTAGACTTCAGACACCGCCGTCAGCTCGTTTTCGACTATGGACACCGATGCTTTATTTGGCGAAACGATGGGCACCGGAGCATTTGTGCTCTACGGAATTTACATTTGGCGGAGGAACGCAATTATCAAACCAGCGGTACCTGGGTATGAATGCAGGCGGTATTATTCGTGCGTCTACAATGCTCATACTCTCGTGCTATGATGCTCGTAACATGTAGCCCGAGTTCGAATCCGTAACCAGCGGGGAACATAGCTTATTGGACACGTCATCATGCTTGCACCGCACAATGCCATGGTTGTCGCTCTATTGCGGCGATGTCAACGTCCAATCAGCTGGAACGCTACATTCATGCATTGTTCGTTAGAAAATGACAGCACGACAGTCTGTCAGGCGAATACGCGGATGAGGCAAAATCGCACACAGTACCCGCTCGGCCAACTGGGGAGCATTTGTCATGGGCCGACTTGCCATTTCTCCGAAAATGGACATAGCGTAGTAAATAGAAAACCCGATGGATATGGCGTTCACATACAAAACGGCTCGTGTGTGTCGTGGATAATGGCCAATGCGGTGGACATCACGTTATTAAAGTTCCGTCCTTTGGATATGGCGTGGTTATTGTGCGACATCTGGACACCGCGGTAGATATCGAGAATTCTGTGGGTATATGGTCACTCCCCCGAACTAATTGCCAATCAAGCAATTGACCCAAAAAAAACCCAATCTTAGTACACGGCCAGAATCAGGGCGTCGGTTCTTCCCCGTTGTTTTGGGCTACAGCGATTGCGACGTGACGAGCGCGAGCTTGGAGCGACGAGCGAGGAGCAGGCGCGACGACGGTACAACAGCAGGAGAGGGTGGGCGGGGGAGGGGAATCACAATGGGGGAGGCGGAGGGGAGGGGCAGGGAG
>SZWC01022617.1:0-29187 GCA_023375785.1 Penium margaritaceum
CATCCCTCACTCAAGGCTGAGTGTCGGCTGCCGTGGCACAAGCCAACGGGGTCCAGCCACTTGGGATCAGCCCGGGATCACGAGACGTCAAGACAGACACCCTCCTGGACGAGGACAAGGCAAGGCTATGAACAAGGGGAGAGATGTGCTGCCAGCCTAGCCGGCACATGCAACAACGCAGGCAAAAGGAGAAACCCCAACGATGCTTGCCAGCTGCATGTGGTTTGATGGCAAACCACAGGCATGGGACGATGGACGGAGGCAAGCCAGCCAGTGGGTCAGCGGCATCCAACCACGGTACATGGTGCCAGGCCGACGTCGAGGGGGGGGCGTACCTGGACTCGCAAGGGCTCCATTGTTCATGGCGCGCGAACAGCTGGATGCCCGAGAGGTAGGGCACGTAGTACTGCGTGACGTGGGCTCCGCGGCCCGTCTCGATGGGCACGCCAACGCCGTAGCAGCTCCACTCCTCGAACGCCTCCCACAAGTCGCCCAGTCTGAAAAACGGCACGCGCCTCTGGCCGCACCCGTCGCCGTCCTCGCCGCAGACAGCGTAAGCATCGCCGCTCCCCGCGGAATCAGTCTGCAGCGCAGGAGAAAACGGGGAAAAATGAGAGAGAGGGAGAGGGAGGGAGAGAGAGAGAGGGGGAGGGGAGAGAGAGGGAGAGAGAGAGAGAGTTTGGGGTGGGGCGGCGAGCGTCCGTCCGCCGGCCAGCGTCCGTCCGCCGGCCGCTCATCGCGACCGCCCGCCGGCCGCTCATCGCGACCGCCCGCCGGCCGCTCACCGCGACCGCACTCCACAGCAGTTGCCATCTCTCCATGAGTTTCCGCATTGGTTGGCTAACGGCTGCGTCAGCGGGTCTTCAACCTTCAATCCTGGCTGCGACCTGGTTGGTCTCCATCCGGAAGAGAATGGTTGCATGGTGTGATTGCACACCACGCAACCGTATGCTCTCGCACGCTCTCGTTCCCCACCTTCGAACCAAAGCGTTCGAACCCAACCCGAGGCGATGGAAGAGGAGCCGCGAAAGGATTCGCCGTTCACCTTGCCTCCAAGGGACCGCAGTCTGGTCCTGGGCGTCGTGTGCGCCAGGACGCTCCCGAGGTTGCCCGTAGGCTCATTCCGCGGGCAGACTGGGGAGGCGCACTCCGCAGCAGCTGCTGCTGCTGTTGCTGCTACCGCTGCTCCTGCTCCTCCTCCACGTGCTGCTCCAGCCGCTCCCGTAGACGGTGATGCCGGCGTTGAAAACGCCATCCTGGGCGACTCCTGCTGCTGCAGTCTACCGTCGGACGCATGCATCCGCGGCCTGTACGACTTTGCGTGAGTGCTCATCTGACTTGGGTGCTTGTGTGACTGGAAGATCGTCTAACCCAGCGCCGCCTCCTCCGTCCACAAGCCGGTCGGTTGCGCTCGCTGGCGGCGACAAGCTCCCGCGCTCTCGCGTGGGCGAAGCGATCGTCTTCCTCCGTTTCAGGAATGGAAGGTGTTGAATCTGGAGTAGGGAGACACGATTCAGGAGAGAACGTCCCCACGGACCTCTGCTGCTAGGCAATTCACCCCAACTGTGTATACGACGGCAGACACAATCGACAACGCAATGTACGTTGCACCAACACCGGCGTCTGCTGCTCCGGAACCAAGACGTCCGCCTGCCTCAGCAGGAGTGGCGTGGCTGGGCAGGCCGTTTCTCCGCCGTTTTGGCCCGAAGAAAGTCCACATGGCTATGGTCAACCCTGACCCAGCGCTCGCACGCGTCGGCGTGATTCCAACCCCTTGTGCATGCGCCCTCCACATGGCGCCTAGTGCGTACCGAAAGAGTCGAGGGCATGATTGCGAAATATTCTTTTCATTCATAACGGCACACAACATATTCGCAGTTTCTGGAACTAAACATTGTACCTGTAGTGTCCAGGCTATACCCCTCATCCGCCTTTCGTCGTGGATGAAACTCATCAAATAAAAACAATATAATCTGGTAAAATGATAATCCAAAATATATTAGTCATGGATTCCAACACTTGATGTGCACCTCATCATGAAGAAATTACAAAATTAGCATTTGATACATTCATGATACTTCTTCTACACGATCGATAAGGGAATTTTTTATATTAAACAATTCTAAAGCGTGTAATTGGAATAAAAATTCCCCTAAGATAGAGATTCTTGATGTTGCTTTACAAGAAAAAGTCCCTCAACTCCGCACATTGGCATGTATGACATGAAGTATATTGCGAACCATGCAATAACCTCTAGATATTCATTCTTATTGGTTTAGGTCGTCTTCCCCAACTACTCTGACCTCCGGTGCTCCGTTTCCAAATGTTCTGACATGTTCGACCACTTTCCATAGGGGTCAACAAAACTATTGCGAACTATACTAATGTTTTTACTTTGTGTTAAAATTCTCAAAGGTTATTAAAATATATAAATAAAAAATATAATTTCATGAAATCCCTTGGCTTCTTATCGGAGTGCTCAAAGTTTCCAATACTTGTCATTCAAATACACTTACTCATAATACAAATCACTCATGTGTACCTCAAATCTTCCTTCGATCCACAAATTTTACTTTTTAACTTTGTGCGATTTTTTTGGCGTGAAACTTGGTATCATGGGGTAACATTGTTGGATGGACAGCCGAATTCTTCACTCCAACGTGCCAACATTGCCGAAATTTTTGGTGCATCTTCACCGTCCACAAGGTTGTCTCCGTTTCCAAGGTGGAGGTAGCGACACAATCCTACTTCCTGCTGCACCATGAGATTACCGTGATTGCAAGGAAGGCCTCATAGCCATATGTGGACGCCCTCCCATCTACATCACCCGCGAGTATGTGTCATTTTTGCAGACCATCCGTAATGGGTCTAACATCCCCTTGTCGTCATGCTTCAAGTGTGCATGTCGCATTTCCAGCATTTACCGGATGATTCACTTTGTCACCTCCTAGTGTAGTCGCTCAGGGTTGACCATGTATCCACTCACTTGACACATTCCCTAGGCCAAGTCCGGCCTAGTCGCAACCATGACATACATGAGGATGCCCACCACAAGCTGGTAAGGCCCTCCGAAGTGTCCTCCTCCTCTTTGGTTTGCGAAATCTTTGCTGTACTCATCGTAAAACTTGTGGAGACCGGGCTGCCCATTTGTTTGTAGTCCTCCATGTTGTATCGATTCATCACTTTGACCACATACTTAGCCAATCCCAGCTCAAGTGTGGAACCCCTCTTTTCTGTGTAATGCTCACCCTGGGGTAGTACGCCGGCTCCTCCATGTCAATCAACTTAAATCCACAAATCAACTACTCCTTGGGCTGTTGCAAAGAAACCGGATCTGATGAAGACATGATAATCTTGTCGACTCAGCATGCAACAATCTCATGGACTCACTTGTTGGGCTGGACATACACACTGTGGTCTGATTCACAGCGCTTGAAACTGGATTTCACCATGTAAGCTATCATTAGCTGAAACCAACACTTGGGTGTCTGATGTAGCCCATGTAATGCCTAGTACATCTTGCATACCTTGCCCTCAAATGCATCTACTCCCTTCGGCACCTCGAGGTAGACCTTCTTGGTGATCATGGCATTAAATGATGACGAAAAAACATTCATGGTGGATCTCCATCTCCTATGCGGCTGCCACCAGGAGGATTTTCTGGATGCTTTTGACCCTGACGACAGGGACGAACGTCTCAACACATTGCTCGCCTCTCCTCTTTGCCACTAGCCATGCCTTTTACCTCTCTACCTTTCTCTCCATGGTGAGATTCACCTTGGATACCCACTTGGACCTGATCACCTTTGCGCCTTTTGGCTGGTCCACAATCTCCCATCTGACTTTCTTAGCAAGGGACACAAGCCGTGTCTTTCTTTCTTTGTCCCACTACTTCCCATCAGGCCATGTAAGGGCCATTTGCATGGTTTTTGGCCTCTCTGTGACTGCCATCATGCACCGGGACATGCCAACCTACATGGATGTGCTTGCGTTGCACCACTTTGCCGCACTCCGTTGCTTTTGACTATGGCATAGCAAGCTTGGTGATAGCGACTCATGGGCTTATTTTGCCTTCCAACAACGTAATCCTTAGCCATGGACTCCCATGTGTGAGCCTCTACATCTTGCACTCCAGCAGCATATGTACCTCTTGCGTTGCCCTGATTCACCCAAGCACCGTCACACAGTAAGACCCCATCATCAACCTCCACAGCCACCAGCTTCTCATCATCCTCAAGGAGGTGGAACCTCTCTCCCTGCTTTAGAGTGTCAGTTACGTCAACATTTTTGCTTATGTGATAGCCCTGCATTTTGTAAAGCATGGCATCACGACTTGTGATGACTACCTGTTTTCAATTATAAGTAAAGGTAGACCTTGGACGCACTCTGCACCAATGCATTTTCCTTGCACCCAAACTCCTTCAGGTGTGCCACTCTTGGTTTGACTCCACTCTTGGTGTCTTCAAGCCACTCTTACCCTTTCAGAACCACCATTGCGGTGAGGTTGGTGATGCAGCATGGCTTACTCATAACTTGTGCCCAAAGGCGCAGTGTCAGTTTTGAGACAAGGAGCATTGTCTGTGCTATGGTGAGCAGAATCTTATTTTCATGCTTCACCATGTTGTTAGATTGCGGGTTAAACAGAGTGGCCGGCTGCCACTAAATTCCTTGCTCCTTCAGCCATCTGATACAACACATGTATTGTTGTGACATACTTCCTTAGTCGGTCAAGCACCTCGTCTTTCCATCACATGAAAGAGACATATTTGTTTGCTTCAATATTTGGTGACAGTGATCGATTACCATGCACCAAGTGTGGATGGCATCTTGGTTGGCCCACACACATCACTATGCACAACATCCAGTAGGTTCTTGGCCTATTGTTGGTCTTCATCAAGCGGCATGCGCTTTGCCTTTACGAAAATGCAAGGCTCACACTTATTGTGCTCGGTGAAATCTAATGTTACATATACTGCAACAGTGATGTCGAGGCGGTAAATCATACTACGCTTTGTCATCTCCTCTTCAACTGCAGACGACGAACACCATAACCACCGGTACCATAGCTGTAAATCTGCTCCTCTGCATTTGGCTAGATTGACGATGCGTGCTTAAGGGTCTACACTGCGCTATTAAAGGGGTGACATTTTTCTCCACAAAATGGAGGTATCCCTTATGTTTTGCCTCCGGTACAACCTTCTTGCCGCCATCATTCCACAAGACTGTACATTTGCTACAAAAGAGCACATACTATCCCCAGTTCCTCAAGTAACTCACACTGAATATGGTGCAACGTTTGGAACACATTGCACCCTTCTACTGCCAACCACAATTTCCATGTCTACATCACCTTGACTGGCCGCTGGTTTGACCTTGTTGTCGGTGAAAACCTTGGCAAACTTGGTGTAGTTGATGATCCCCACCTTCTTAAACTGGTTGTGCTCCTCTGCACCCGGGTCAATGCATTGTTGGTTGCCCCCCTCGAGGTAGTCAATTCAAATTGCACAAAGAATCTTCTCCTCGCCTTATGTACCTTTGCCACCTGCACCTCCTCTGAGAACCCCTTGGTGCAATAGCCCTCTGTGCCACGATTGTGGCACACAGCCTTCTTGGCGATACTATTGCCATTGCCTTATGTGGTGCATTTTTCTCCACTGTTGCTGCCACCTTGTGTCTTGGTGATCAGGGATGATGAGGATGATGATGCCTCACCACCATTACAACAATGCACCTTATTACATATATCATAATGCACCATAAGTGCGTTGCTCCTCCCTCTGACCTCCCAAGACAGTGATTTGAGGGCTCAAACTGGCAATTACGTCTATGAAGAGAGCCATTGCCTTCATCTGCATATCAATCTTCCACCCCAAGTTGTTGCATTTTGAAGCAAAAAACTCAGCATGATTCAAGACAAAGACAGAATCCTCGCCATCAAGAGTTACTTCATTACACAGATCATGTTTTGCAAGAGATGTTTATTGATGGTCAGACAACAGTGACTTCCATGTCTTGGCTGCTAGAGCGAATCCATGGCTATAGTACCATTGAGATTCATGCATCAATGACAACAAGAGGATTAGCGCCTTCAGGTTCTTATTGGTAAATACTTCCTTCTCCATGTCCATGGTATTGGCATGTAAAACATCTGTGCCTATTACAAGCTCCACAACTCCCTTAAACAGAAGGTGCATTGTGAATCCGAGTAACACAACCTAAAACTAGGGCCATCAATGAAATGTTGTTGTGCTTCTATTGCAGGCAATCTAGAACTGCGACAGCAAATTCATCCGAGATGATATCCTAGCTTGTTGTGGAAGGTGTAAAAATTTCAACAGGTAGATCAGGGTTGTGCGCCTATAACCCTTTGTCGGATATGTTTTCCTAGTGTTCTCTAATCCTCCAAGTGTCCACTTAAGTTACGGCAAAGTGTATTCATGGAAAGTGAACGATCTGGTTTGCCGCGTAGCAAATAAGCATGAAGCTGGCGATACAAAAGGTTGAAAATTTAAGAAAGGTTATCGTTTATTTGCTAGAATTTCATTATAGGATGAAATTGGAGACTTTTAACTTGTAGCCCTTGGTGCAGCCGCACACCATCCCTCACATGATTGGAATCGGTTAGGCGCCTCCATGGCGGCCCATCAAAGCGCCCTTTCTAGGCCTCGTAGACAGATTTGTATGGACTTTGAGATTCCTCTAGGTCGTTCCCTTTGACCGTTGGTGCAATTGGATCCATATAGAGTAAGGAATCAGATCACTGGTGGTAATGTATCCTGTCATCCATCATGGGTACCAGATTGGATCCACCACGTATCCAAACATCGGATGAGGCTAACGTTTTAGATGTTCAATCCAAAGAAGAAAGTCAAACCTTAAAATTACATAGTATAATCAAATGAGTTAAGATATGTCATTATGTTTGACATGAATCCACTCTAAATGATCACAACAAGAGAATGACAAACGCAGTCCATGGCAACGGTACTTTCTAGCACGCAACACTTAATGTGTCAGCCTCATTACCCCTAACTAAAGTTTGTGAATGCCTAACAATACATGTTTCAAACAATTAACAAATTTGTGGAATTCCTCATCAAAAAATTATTGGTAATTGTATCTTGTTGAACATTGATGGTCGTGTTATGGTCAAAGGGGTGTACACAAACGAAAGAGTGAAAAACAATCCATCAATGAGATGCTCGAGGAGCACTTCATTCAAGTTTCATCTGAATGTACTATACCGGGGTAGCAATTTTGACGGTAACTTCACCAAGATTTGTTGTGTACATGGATTTAGCACTCAAGTGATTGGCCATAGAAAAAGTATACTCACTCATGTGGAAAAGTGAGGTATTTGGTCAGTTTTGAGAAAAAAAACATCTTATACAAAATTGACATGCAATGAAGAAATCACTAAATCCAACCACAAGGATGTAAATAAGCACTTATCTTAGACTTAGTGTGAAGACGTAACATGTTTTTCTTAGCCTCAATAATGTAGCAATAATATTTACGTATGTAATGAACACATTAGGAACTTGGAAGAAGGGGCTTCAATGTCATGTATTCATATCAAATATGTTGATTTTTCACCTTGACTTCTATCTCATTCATTTTTTTCCCCCCACATGGACAGTATATACCTTTTGATGGGTACAGAAGAAGATTTTGTGGTCATTGGTTGGATAACATCAATACAAATGTCAATCACGAAAGAATTGTGGATTTTCAGACTAATATTGTTGACTCCATGCATATGGATAGTGTCAAAACCCTGATTCGTATCACTATGAAAAGTATCAAGTGGATTTCAAGAGGTTCCAAACAAGAAGAAGTCAAATGAATCAACTCTAATCTCCACAATAGTGCATGAGTTGATGGATCCATTTGCTCAATACATTATGGCTAAAGTATGTGGACGAGGCCATCGCAACTTGAATGCGTGACATCTCTTGGACCATGACATGCGATTGTGAAACTTGATACAACAACAATCTATAGCGCAGATAGTGAATACACTATGGAAGCCTTGTGCTGTTCTCAAGTGCCTTCCATCATCAGAAAGACAGATAGACCACATAAGTTATTCAAAAACTGCAATAGCTACTCCAAAAACTTCACATGACATGTGGCATGGAGTGTGCTGTTGCACTTCTAGAAATAGAACCTGGGTATAGTTGGTGACGTTAGACACCTTCAGAAGGAAAGCTGCTTTAAGTCACGAATGAAGCAAGACATCCAAGACAATATCTTGGGTCACACACAAAGCCACATGTAACATACCATTCCTTGAAGTTGATTGCAAAGACTTCAAAATTCATCCAATGGGGGATGAAAATTTCAAACATACAGTCGCAATAGACCCTAAAGTGAGTGGCAGTTTGACACCACTTGGATGTTAGGTACATACTTGCAGTTAGTGTACTTTTCCCCTCCTCAATGTGGACTAAAAAAACTGATCTGTACTTTCTCAAAAAACCATACGCATAGGTTAGTGATCTGCATGGGTGAACAACTAATACATCGGGGCAAACTGCGTCCAATTTTGTATCCATGGACTCCTGTTTCCACTATGTGGAAACAAGAGTCCATGTACGTTAGACTGCGGATGAAATCTGTGGAGGTCGTCCAACAGCTAGCATGTTTTGGCATCCAAAGGGAACCAGCCACTACACTTTCAATTCTGATTTGTGGCCAACTTGGCATCTTGCACTTGTCCTAATGTGTAGTTGTGGGTGCTTATAAGTTCAGATGCTCAGCTGGAGTAGCCAATGTGTGGACCTAGAAGTTGTATGAGGATTACTTGGATTATAGCGATAACTGTCTTGCTCATGTAACTAAGCACAACGACAAATCTTGATGCATTTTCCAGCAACTTCACAGAAAAAGAGCAATGCCACAAGATTGAGATCGTCCCATCTCAACCGCATCCTAGAGAAATAACCAGGCAGGGTCTCAGACGTTAACACAAGAGGCAGGTTTCTCTTATTGCTTCTCTCCTGCCAAGATCGTCCATCGTCCGCGTTAGCCAATCAGTTAGGCCAGGCCTATAGGATGAGTTTGTTGAGGCTACATTTTTAGAAATACTTAAGAATGAACTGGCGCCATAAGTACAAGTTAGAATCATCAGTTTGGATATTGAAGATGGAGTAGAAAATGAATTCAATCCGAATGATGATGTTGACGCCACAAGGAAAGTGGATGAGGACTCACATGTAGCCATGCGATAAATTGCAGATATTGTTTTCAAAGTCTCTGGAGCAGCTATTGAGCTGGCTATGCAAACTGTTGTGGAAAGCACCATAGTCAAAGTGTTAATGATAGTGGTTGATGCTGATGCAGTAGAAGAATCCTTAGTGGAATGGACATACTCCATCATGGCCAAGGCAGCTCATTTTCTCTCATGCTCACCTGTTGGAACAAGAAGCACTAGCAATGACACTGTCATCATCGGAAAAGCAGTGCTATCCCTACATTCACTAGATCAGTTTGGGGCGTATTCGTATCATCAATTTGGTTGTGTTGAAGCACGGCAGTAGCTTCATCACAGTGACTAGATGTCTCTTTCTCCACTTCTGCACTCCAACCAGATCCTCCATCTAAAGAAATCTCTTGAACTCTATTATCAAGGAATTCTACAAGCCATCATCTCCAATTCTCCATCCAGCGTATGCACTAGTACTTGCAATGATTATGGAGAAGTGGACATGCTTCTTGTGCAAGGCAGACATGGAAAAAAGTCCAGATTTCACAGTTATCATATCCTGACGCATAGGTTCATCCCAAGTACTTAAACTCATGTGCAAGCAATGAACAACAAAATGCAACACTGTGAATGATGAGGAAGTGTGATTTGTCATTTGATATCATGGCATCACGGTAAATCCTATCTAATCGCCTGAGGACTTATCCAGCAAGTCATTGTGTGGAAAGTTCCAACGGCTCAATTGAGTTGGAAATGGCGGTGAGAAACATGGATGTCATAGAGGTTGCTTATCTACTGGTATAAATGTGCATATTCTGTCTTTGTTGTTCACCTTTTTCTCATCACTGTAGAGAAAATCTAGTCGCCACTTATGGTGAAAACTGATCATATTGGAGTCCATCTAGTGCCATGTATCCTATAGCTACAATGGACAATCTTAGGGGGCGAACTGGTGCTTTCGTGTTCATTTGATTTGTAGGGTTTCGTCAATCTTGTACTTGATGAATGATTCTATACTTAATGTGTAAGTAGGAAGGAATGGGCTCCAATGATCGAAAATCCTAATCTGGTCCATGGTTTTTGCAATTTTTCTCTTCCTATGTGGATGGAAGTTTTCCTGATTTTGCTGCATGGATGAAAAGCTAGCCGTGATGCTACACTAGATGGGGCGGTTTTCAATTAGGGAGTAAACGATACAGCTGGTTTTTCAATAGCCCTGTAGTGCAAAGGTACACCAAGACTACATATGTCTGATAAGATGTGTTGGAACCAGTTAGGTGAAGGTTTTTACATGAACCTCTTGATTCTAGGCATTCGGTTTGAATCTTTGCTTTTTTTGTAGTTTAGATGTTACCAATAGGATGGGAATGATGCAATATAGGAAAATGCAAGGATGAAATCACTTGGTGGGAACGCAACCATTCTCTGGCCGTTTAGGCATTCATGTTTTGGCGTAGTCACAAACCTCTGTGAGCTCTCATCAAGCTCTTTGTCAAGGCACATCTTGCCAGCATGATCAAAGCATTGGCTCATCGACTTAACTTGTTCTTGGAGCACAAGATGTAGGGCTACGAGACTAGATGCATGATTACGTAATTGTTATGTTGTTTCCACAGTTTCCCTGTGTCATGTACTACATCATTTCAATGTTTGTTCATAAAAATGCCTTCTCCCGTCTCTCAAACATGCCTCCCTCTCCAAAAAATACGCTTTTGGTCTCAATCTTGGCATGCCTACTTTAAAACCTATGGAAGGCTTACTAACTGTAAAAGGAAACTCTCAATCATGATATGAAATCTACTGTAATGCGTCGTGTCTCCAGCTCCTAATATGAAGTCGTCGTCAGAGTTCACAGAATGGTATTTTCAATCCGGGTCAGGGGCTTGCCCCCTTTGCAAGACTGAGGGGCAATCTTCATCAACGACCCAAAGCAGGGAGACCAAAATATTTTGAGTCTCCGGAGGCCCATTTCCGTTTTCAACCTTACCCCTGGTTTTGGGACCCAAACCGGCGGTTTTTTACCTCGAACTCGTGCATTCGCACAAGTTTTCTGGTTTCAAAACTCATAGTTTTTCCTAAACAAACTCGAGTTCTGTTTTTGATGCACCGGTATGAAATTGTCGCGTGCGAGGCACGATGAACGATTTTGTGCCGACTTCTCTCGTGCGCACTCCTCGTTCCTCGCTCTCACCTCGCTCCCCCTATTTCTCATCCTCGCTTGCTCGCTTGCAAGGAGGGCGAGGGGGGGCAAGGGCACAAGGCCACAAGGCCTCACCCTGGAGGCCCTTGTGGCCCCTCAGCCGCCGATTGGGCTGAGGCCGCGATCGGCGGATGGTGGCCGGCCAGCCGGACGGCAGCGAGCTGGCCGACAGCTAGCGAGGTGCTGGCCGCCGGCCAGCCCTCACTGACGCGAGGGGTGGTGCGGAACTAACCCTCGCTTCAGCGAGGAGGGAGGGCCGAACCGGCCCTCCCGCTACATTCCTCCCCACTTATTGTGAACTGTCCCAGTTCATGAACAACAAGCAAGATTTTCAGTCAGTGAGTCATCAACATTGCGAAAGAATGTTGAATAATTTCAATCTCCAGCTAAACATGAACACGTACATGGCACTTGAACCTAAGCTGGTGCTTGTTGGTCAGCACGACTAGCGGCTTCCCCCCTTTAGGCCGGAGCGTCCGTGCGACAACCATGTTGGGCGCCCCCAACCTCCTATTGTTGTAGTCCATGAATGCCGTCCTGCGGGAATGTTGTTCACTTTTTCTGAATTTAGGTGGTGCCCCCTGACACACATTGATCCGTGAAAGCTTCCAGCTAGCTCCAATACTCGTTGACCACCCGTGTGGACAACTGGGATTTGGGCTCCCATGAGTTATGTTTAGGTCCACACCCGGTCCAATGAACGAGGAATTCCCTAATAACCTGCGACCAAAGAGTACGCTCTTGGTGCTAGAGTAGGCAAAGAACCTCGTATTGGCCATCAGTCGGTGGTGGCTGAACGGTGCTCGTTGCCACGTATGGAGCCAACAGACTCACATGAAACACGTCATACATCTTCATACTCGATGAAAGCAACAATTGGTATGTCACTGGCCTGATGTGTGCAACGATGGGGAATGGCCCAATCCATTTTGGTAGAAGTTTTAGCGTCCCTGGCGACTTTAGTCAAAGATTCATGGTGCGAAACAACACTCCGATGTCAAACGAGACCTCACGGCAACTTTTGTCGGTACATGCCTTTTATCATTGCCGAGCGGCTTGAAGGTGACCCTTCGCCTCCTATAACAAGGAGTCATTGCCCTCAGCAAAAGCTTGAGCAGAAGGAACCTGTCCTACTATACTCCCACTCTTCACCAATGAAGAGGGCACCACTCGATGCCAACCACTGTTCAACACAAATGGTGTGAACTGTGTAGACTCGTTCACCGAATTATTCACCGCAAACTCTGTCGGTACTAGGAATTTTTCCTAGTCATTCATGGCAGGGTCCACGTACATGTGGAGTATTTGCTCCAAAGTGCGTTTCATGCACTTTGTTTGTCTGTTAATTTGAGGGTGAAACACTGTCGACATCTGCAACTCGCTGCCGAAGCAGTCGTGTATCGCTTTTCCGTGGGGATGAGCTTTCGACTCTCATACGCAAGTGAGTGACCGTTCTGCACGAGGACGGCTCCGAGTCCTACGATCAACGCATCACATTGAACCTCCCATGGTTGCAATGGATCCGGAAGAGCTAGGACGGGCGTTGTGGATAAAAGCTCTTTGACTTTGAGAAAAGTGTTCTCATAATCAGATGTCCATTCCCAGTGCATGTCTTTTCGCGTGAGCCTAGTTAGCAGTGCTACTAGGGTCGAACACCCTTGCATAATCTGTCAAAAGTAGATTGCAAGGCCGAGAAAAGACCGAATCTGCCCAACATTTTCTGGGCGTGGCCAGTCTACAACGGCTTGGACCTTTCGTGGGCCGACACAGATGTTGTCCTTGCCGGCGATGTGTCCAAGGCATTCGAGCTCATCTTGTGCGAATTTACACTTGCTCACTTTTGCATAGAACCTATTCTCGAAGTATTGGGAGGACTTTGCGTAGATGTTCTATGTTCTTTTTTATTGATTTGGAGAAAACCAGGATGTCGTCCAGGTAAACCAAAACAAACTGACCAAGTTGCATGGCAAATGTTCGGTTCATTTCTCCTTGGAAGGTTGCAGGGGCATTTGTAAGCCCGAAACATAACACTCGAAACTGGTAGTATCCCATGTGCGTTTGAAACACGGTTTTGGGCACATCATCTTCCGTGATGGGGATTTGATGGTACCCTTGAGATAAATCCAAGGACAAAAATGCTTTGCCCCTTGGAGTTGGTCAAAAGGTCCTCAATCCGTGGTAAACGGCAATCTTTCACCGTCAGCTTGTTCAATGCCCGGTAATCCACGCACATGCATACACCACCGTAAATTTTTGTTCACAAAAAGGATCGGCGCACCTTATGGTAAGCTACTTGGCTCCATCCATCCTTTTGCAAAGTACTCTTTGATTTGGCATTCGGCCTCTCACCTTTTTTCTGGACTAAGGCGATACATGGCTCTGAACGGAGAGATCGCCTCCGGTTGTAGCGGAATCATGTGGCCCATGTGTCTTTATGGTGGAAGACCAGCCGGTGGGTATTGGAATACATCCGAGAACTCTGCCAATAGGGATTTTATCTCTTGTGGCGTGTCTTCCTTCATGTTGTCCTCCACTTTATGCAGCTAAGCCAAGAAGTATCGACAACCATGTTGAATAGGTCTCTTGACCTGCATCACAAACAAGTTGGCATGGACTTTGAGTCCGGTCGACGATAACTCCGTACTCGGAATCAACGTAAAGCGATGTTGTCCTTTTTGAAGGATAAAAAAAATGATTCAAAGCACATTAGAGCCTTGTTTTCACAAAGCCAGGGATGGCTCAGGACCACGTCAAATGGGTCACAAAGGTTGAGCACCTTCATGTGATACTCTGTGTGTACCATTGAATACAAATGTTTGCTTTACAAGTACCGATAACGGGTACCGTACGGTTATCACCAACAACAATCGCGCCATTCGATGGCTAGTACTTCAGGCCGACCTGTCGGGTAAAACCAAGGCTAACAAAGGAGTCATCTCCTGTAGTGTCAACAAGTTCGTTCATGCTAGCACCAGCTAGGTGTCCTTTGAACTGCATCGTCATGTTGCCTCCACTCTTCTGAGTGAACATGCTCGGTGATGACGAGCCAAGTTTGCGATAAATTCGGAATATAGACGGTGGACGCTGCAGCTCCCATGATTCACCTACTCTAGTCCACATCTTATGGGAATGTGTGAATTTGACCAGCACCTTCCTGTCTTTATATTTCACTGGGTCGAAACAGTTGACTAAAGGTACCGTGAACGCGATTGAACTCATCACTTTGAGGGCATTTTCTTCAATCATTGTGTTACACAATTTTGAACAATGGTCAGTATCGCCACCACTAAGCAGCTTCGGTTATGCAACTCGTCCGGTGATGCGAGATTTAGTGGACAATGTGGATGAGAAAGTGCATAATGAGGTTCAATGAGAGGGGAGAAAACATCAGAGAAATATGAACTCATCAAAAACTCAAATTGTTTAACGTCTTCTTCTAAAAAGATGAACACACACTCGTGATCCAGTTTTACCCTTGAGTGATCTCCACTATCGTCACTCAGAGGTGGGGAAAACCCGTCCCACGGCCTTGTCCGTTACCACGGCCAGGCCCATTGCCGTGACCGCGACCCTGTCCACGGCCTCCTGCCACAGCCTCCCCACAAGGTGCTGCGGCTGCGGCTAATGCTGCGGCCTCTTGTCCACCACCAACAGCCTCAGGGCACTGAGCCTCGAAGTGTCCAGGCTGCACGCAGTTGTGGCATAGTCCCTCGCGGAAGGCCGTGTTATGACGCTCGTGCGCCACCTGCAGCTCATCATTGTCGCGGTCACGCTTGTGGTTAGGGGGCTTGTTCCCACCAATCTTCTTGGCTGAGGGGTTTGCTGGCTACTTGCCCTTGACCCCGCCCCGCTGCCCGGCTGTCCCTCTAGCTCCTATAGCAGCCATGCGTGCATCGTGGCCTTGCTGTATGCGCACGTTTGGCCGTGCATCTGAGTACTTCTTCGAGTTTGTTGAATACACTTCACTCATGTAGTCTCGCAATACCCTCTAGCTTGTCCAAGCTTAGTCCGTTGCGGTCGTGGTGGACTTGTCTTTCAACTTCTCGCTGGCAAGACCATCGCGCAAGTACTCTAGCAGCAAGCACTTTGGGTACTTGAAGGTCTGGGTACCGTCGCTCTTGGTGAAGGTTTTTGCTTCCTCCACGAGGGTGGTAAACTCGCTTAAGTAGGCCTCAAGTGAGTTATCCAGCTGTCTGAAGTCCTTGATCTTCTGAAAGGAGAGCTCCTCACGCTGGGTACCTTTCTTACGCATGATTGCGCAGAAGGCTCCCCACGACATGGTCTCCCACTCGAGGTGAGGCCTCTATGCACTTGACTCCTTGACCACGTACTTGAAGAGCTTGTCTTTAAGCCGAGTCGTGGCAAGGTCTCCCCACTGACTAAGTGGAGCCTTGTGGATGTGTAGGATGTGCTCTATACGGTTCAGCCAGTCAGTGAGCTTCACGTCCTTCCGGAAGATATCCACACTGTGGAGGAAGGACGGGTTCATGACCGGCCCCAAAGTCGTCTAGGTAGGCAAGTTATCGCTGCCATTGGCACTGGCATCTACGGCCGCAGTGTGCTATGCTTGCTGCTGCATCCGTACCTGGATCACACTGTGCAACGCGTTGTTGAGGTCGTTGCATGGACGGATTGTCTCATGGGCGGCTAGGTGCTAAAGCCGGCGGTCACGGTCAAGGTCCGTGATTCTCTGCCCAACATGGGCCAGCAGGTTGGCAAACGCGAACTTAAGCTCTGATTTTGTCAGAGCATCGGCGTTGTCCTTGCACCTTTACCCATTGTAGGAGGGTACGGTTCGCATACACGCCTCCGAGGAGCCCCACCTTTTGGAGGAGACTGTCGTCAACGCCGACGATCAAGTGGGGGCTGCACTGCCCCATTACAACCACATTGTAGGAAGGGGGGTCTGCCCCCACTCCTCCGAATCGTGCCGTACCTCCACCGTTGGTGGTGATTTTGAGTTGGCCCGTCGCCTCAACAGCAAACCCGCCAAGCCTGCGGCGGTCATCACAATTTGCCTTTGCGACGACGTCATTCGGCTCGTTCTTGCGGGAACTTCCCGCGTGGCTACTTTTGGTGCCCTTGCTGCTCTCGGCAATCTCACTGCCATCGGCAGCTTTAGTCAATGCGGCAAGCGCCTTGCCCTTCTTGAGCTATTGGCTCAAGTTTGCCGCATGACAATGGCGATGATTACGATCCTCATCACCTTTGCCATCGTCGGCGTCATGCTCTTTATCGGGGTCCCCCTCTGGGAGATCCTCTTCCACCACGTCGTTCATTATGTGGGGGTCATCCACGTGCTAGTCGAAGTTCTCGTTGAGCACTTTTGCGGCCTCCGCACGCTTCTCATTGTCGTCAAGGTGGGCTTCGTTTGCCTTCGCCGGTACGGTTGCCTTTGGTTTGGCAACCGTGCTTGATGCAATGGCTCCCAAGACTTGGAGCCTGCCGAGGGCGTGTGGTGAGGCCGTCACCACCTTGCCCTTGTTGGCCTTCGACAGTCCGGCATTTTCCATCTCGTTGTCCATGCAACTAGCACGTGGAAGTCGTGGGGGTCTCCCCACAACTTTGAGGAGGGATCGCCTCCCACAAACTCCTTGCTCTCACGATCGGCAAGGCAATCATAAATTCAATATCTATTTTCCTAGGCCGCCACGTCGGCACAAGGGCATGGATATTTAGAGCTAGTCTTCCTAAACCGCGACTCACGGCGATTGGCAAGGTCTAGTACCTAGGAAAACAGAGAGTTAGAGTACAAGGAATGATAAAACAAATGTGAGTGCCGCTCACAAACTAGGACCAAAAAAGGGAAAGAAGGTTTGTCAACTCCTAGTAATTGTTTCACTCCCTCCTTTACCTTCTTGTCATCCCTTTATCTTCTTTCTTCCTTGGTCTCCTCCTGAGTCTTTTGTGCGCCTCATGCCCCTTGGCAGCATCTTCCTTGAACCGGCGGCGTTGGAGTGCGGTCGAGACCCTTCAAGGTGACAACCTCCTCCTTTGTAGGATGCTTTGAGGTTGTGAGAGCCCATGGTCTTTGGAAAGGGAGTTTTCCCAATTTTTTGGATGACAAGTATTGAAGGAGCCTTGAAAATGGGGATGATTTTCTGGTTTTTTAGGGTGGGAACTCCCCAACCCACCCCACAAAAATCCTCCTAGCACCCCGGAAATGAGGAGGGGCTGGAAGGAAGTGGCTCCACCAAGTAGAGATTTTTTTTCCAACTCTCCAATGCAGTTTACGGTGCTTCAATCCATGAAGTATGGATGCCATAGTCCCTTCTGGCATTTCTACTGCTGCATGTAGCTGTCGGCGGCGTTTTATATATGGCGTAGCCGCCGTTTCCGTCGAACCCTTAGTCGCGGGGGTCGTCTGGCTTTAAGAACCACTGTAACGTGTCGTGTCTCAAGCTCTTGCTCTAAAGTCGTCGTCAAAGTTTATAGAATGGCGTTCTTAGTCCGCGTCAAGGGTTTACCCCCTTTGCAGGACCAAGGGGCAATCGTCATCAACGACCCACAGCAGGGAGACTCAAATGCTTTGAGTCTCCGGAGGCCCATTTCTGGTTTTAACCTTACCCCTAGTTTTGCGACCCAAACCGGGGGTTTTCACTTCAAACTTGTGCATTCGCACGAGTTTTCCAGTTTCGAAACTCATAGTTTGTCCTAAACAAACTCGAGTGTTGTTTTTTACGTGTCGGCACGAAATCGTTGCATGTGAGGCACGATCGGCAGTTTTACGCTGACTTCTCTCATGCGCACCCCTCGTTCCTTGCTCTCACCCAGCTCCCCCTATCCCTCGTCCTCGCTTGCTCGCTTGCAAGGAGGACGAGGGGGGGCGAGGGCACGAGGCCACGAGGCATCGCCCTCGAGGCCCTCGTGGCCCCTCAGCCGCCGATCAGGCTGAGGCCGCGATCGGCTGGCGGCTGGCCGGCTGGTGGCCGGCAAGTTGCTTGGCTGGCCACCGGCCGTCCAGCCGGCCCGTAGCAAGCTGGCCGGCGGCCAGCGAAGTGCTGGCCGCGGGCCAGCCCTTGCTGACGCGAGGGGTGGTGCACAACCACCCTTTGCTTCGGCGAGGAGGGAGGGCCGAACCGGCCCTCCCGCTACATGTACAAAAAATGCTCCATCTTTGAGCATGACCATATTCACATGTCTAAATTATTTTATCGTGGTATCATCATAGAAAAAAAGAAATAGTAGTATTGAGTATGAGTATGGTATCATTGACCACTTTTACATGAAACCCCTCCAAACCTTTATATGTGCCCACTTCGAAATGACATGCTACTCTCTCAACCATGATTGCCTTATGCGTGTCTTTATGTACCTTTGACTTTGTCCTCACCTAACCTGGAGTGATCCTATTCCTTGATCAACATATCCCTATGTACTGTCTTTCTCAAGACGGGAGCTGAAAGGGTCATTTCCTCCCTCTTCTGTCTATTTGCACAAAAAGTAATCGTGAAAGCCTATTTCCCCTCCCTCCCTCTATGTACTTTTTATTATTGATCATAGCACCCTTGTACCCCCATGTGAGTTATTCACATTCCACATCATTGACACCATTGCGGATCACACCGCCATGAAGACTACCTCCTCCAACAAGGAAATACACTCATGAAGTGCCATTTTTGCAACATGCACAATCCTATGAACAATTCCACATACACAAGCCTTACTCTAGACCCTTCCTATGAAGAGAGACTACATGAATCAAAGCAGTTTTATCCATGTAATCAAACTGTTATGATTCAAAGTCGTTGCAATCAATGCCCACCTATGACATCCTTTTCTTTTAGAACCTCTCACATTTTCCACAAAAAACTAACACATCCATCCACATAAACATCCTCTTAGAACTTCTTTCCTCCAATGACGCCCTTGAGCACATCTACATGTTGGCGAGTAGAGGCGGTCTCACCCGGCCTACCTTACTAACTCAAGTGTGAGGTACAACGTGGAGATACACTATCATCATCCGTGGAAAAGCTGAACGAAAACATGTAATCCTTTTCACTCAATATGTATCCAAGATCTACCAGTTAATTGCTCATCACCTATTCCTTGCAGTGGCAAAGTCTCTTTTGTGAGCACTTGATGGTATTATGATTCTACTCATTTCATCGTCACATTTCCAAGTATCTATCACCCCATCCATCATGTAGAGAAATCTAACAAAATTTTGTTTCCAGTAAACTCTCTGTTAACAATACCAAATGCAAATGTTGTGACGTGTCCTCTTCCAAAGAATGCCCTATAAGGAGATCACAATCGGTCACCTTTTCATGCAACCTCCCCCTTGTGGTTCCCTCATGTGTCAATAGGTCATCTTGTAGGTTTCCTGTTTCTATCCTAAGCGTTAGACCCATGCTCTCCATGCAGACTATTTGGTTTCACATTCCTCTCGCTTCATGTACTTATTCACCATCCAAGACCTCATTTGCCTCTACATTCATTGTATCTTCCACGTGTCCCTTGGCATCATGCACCAACCGACAGCCTTCCACATCTTCCTCTTCTTATGTGGATCCCATATCTTTGGACCACCTCTTTACCCCAATGTTTGTAAGTGACAATGTTTGTGTGGTAGAGCTCCACACCTCTCCATAGGAATCCTTACACAAGCCCCCCTCTCCCCCCTACATCCACGAGTGTCCTAGAAGAATATGCCAAAATTATTAGACTATGAGCATTAGGATTTTCATATGAATCCAATAGGAAGGTGATGTACACTTGTAGTGTTTCTTTGGCCCTCCATACGCGATAAGAACTTTGAATTTGAGTTTTTTTTCACCAAAACCAAAATTATTCTCTAGAATATCCTTGTGGCTTTCAGAGATTCTTTCATGAGTCCCTTTCACCAAGGGACATGCTGCTTCCTATTGACACAGCCGCCAACTACGCGTCAGTGCCTGGTCAGACGGTGACGACAGTCATAAGTCGTGCACATAAGGGCAAGGGTCTAGCTAGGAGACACAAGGCAAAGTGTCAGAATGCTTCAATAGCATTTGCAGTGAGAAATGACAGATGACAGGTCCATGGCATAAGTACCTGCCGCGGCTCACGGCGGGTGTCGCACGCGATAGTGCAAGAGCTGTCCTGAAACTAGCCCAAAACCACTGTTTTGGCCGTAGCTTTTCGCACACATGTCAGAACACTAAGCCGTCTAAACCTAGACGTGCAGGATCAAAAGCCGGAAGCTACAACTGGTCACAGGCATGCATCTGACATCAAATGGTGGACACACAATGCAAAAACATGCAAATCGGGCCCATGGCAAGTCCATTGATAAACTCCTCCGCGTTGCAAAAAACCTGGAGGAGGTCTCGGGTAGCCTCCAGAGCTCTGGAACTGTCCTCGGTCAGCTCCAGGCTGGTAGTCCGCCACCAGGTGACGCACCGGTACCACCAGGGTCTGCATCAGGGATCTGCACGAGTATGGACACGGCCGAGTGGTCATAGTAAACTGTACAGGTCAACAGGAACGTCACAAATCACAATACTCCCCCATGAATGATGGTATGCATGTCCATACACGTGCAGTACTGAGATGAGTACAACAACGAGTGCAACGAAAAATGTGACACGGACACAGACACACCCCACACTCAACCACTCTTAGGCAAGGGGCAAATTCCAACAGAATGAATGGCCACCAGGAACTTTCTGCATGGTAGTGCCTTCATCAAGAAGTCGGCATGCTGCATGTTAGTGCCAACCCAAATGATGGATATCACGTGTCGCTCCACCAGATCACGCACAAAGTGATGCTAAACCGCAATGTACTTTGTTAAAGCATGAAAGACACTAGAGTTCTCCGCGATGGCAAGAGCACTCTGGTTGTCGCAACGAAGTACAATGGCGGGTACTGACTGACCATGCTCAAGGAACAGGCGCTATAGCCATATCGCCTCAGCAGCCCCTGCACCCAGAGCAACGTACTCTGCCTCTGATGAGCTACGTGCTATGCAGCCCTGCTTCTCGCTGCACCAGGACACAATGGTCCCACCAAGCAAGAACACGTAACCAGTGCGACTGCGTCCATCTGGACTCCAGGCCTAGTCGCTGTCGGTGTAGCCGTCAAGGACCACCGAGCACTGCTACTGAAAACAAAGTCTGTGGTACGGTGTGGAGACCACGTACCGCACCACTTGCATAGCCACGTGAAGGGGTCTAGCGCGTGCAGCCTGTGAGAACTGGGCAAGGAGGTTGACGGCGATGTTAGGATGTGTGGTATGGGCTAGGTACATCAAAGATCCGATGTAACGAAGGTACAGGGTCACATCCACTGTCTCCCCAAGCTGTGTGGGATCGTCCACCTTTAGGACATCCTTCCCGTCAGGCGTCAGAGGTGTGGAAGCCGTGGGCACTGCACCAAGGAGGTTGCTGAAGCGCTCCCCTACAACATGTGCATATCGGGCCTAATGCAGTAGTAGAGTATGACGTCTGCAGTCTCGCACGATCTCCATACCAAGACGTACCGCTGTAGGACCCAGGTCCTTCATCCTGTAGGCAGTCAGGAGGACAGCCTTGGCCTCCTTCATGGCCTCTAGTAAAGGAGACGTGATCAGATGGTTTTTGACATAGACCAGGATGGCGGTGAACTGCTCACGCTTCCATCAGATGAAGGGAGAGGGATCTGCCTTGCTCAATACATATCCCGCACGAGTCAGGTTGTTAGTTATCTCTTGGTTCCAACACCGAGGAGACTACTTGAGGCTATACCAGAACTTGTGTAAGCGCCAGACCTTGTCACCATTCTCAAAGCCGGGTGGCTAAGCCAGGTAAATCTCCACATCCAAAGTGCCATGGAGGAACACATTGTTCATGTCCATCTAGTGCAGTTCCCAGTCATGCTGAGCCACTATAACGGACAGAGCTCGAGCTGAGGTCATGCGGCTGACAAGGGCAAAGGTGTCAATGTAATCAATGCCCTCAATCTGAGAGTACCCCTTGACGACCAAGCGAGCCCTGTGGCATTCTAGTGAGCCATCCGGCCTCAATTCCTCGCAAAAGACCCACTTGACCTGAATAGCCTTCCTCCCAAGAGGAAGGTCGACTAGCTCGTAAACTTCGTGCTCTCGGATGGCGCGAAGCTCATCCTCACAGGTAGCACGCCAAGCGTCAGCATCTTGTGATGAGAGAGCTTCCCTTAGTGTGCCCGGGTCAGGCGCCATTGAGGAAGAGCTCTGCGTGGCAAGAGCACACGCCTAAGTACTAGGTCTGACGACCACAAGACCTGCTCCTGCATTACAAGTGATATGAAACTTGCAAATGACGAGGTCGTGCTATACGGGACACACTGGATGTACCTCTGTGTGCTTAGTGCGGACACTCAAACCTAGGGCCTTTGTGCCGGGATCACCACTCACGATGCTGCAAGCGGAGCACCTGGGTGCGGGACCAGACACTTGCTGAGCTCCAGAGTACAATGGTCGAAGACGACCGCAAGGCTCACGGGAGTAACCCGGGCTCAAGGGCCTCACCTCAGGCTTAGGAACAGGCACAATTGCAGCTAGGGAGGGATGAGGCAAGGGAGCTGGTGATGCTGTACGAGGAGATGTGGGTGTGGGGGACACCGGACTTGGTGTGACGGTAGGAGTAGGTGAGGCAGGTCCATGCACAGAGGCAGGAGTGCCGGCAGACAAAGGTACGGTCACAGGATTACGCACAGGTACAGGATCATGGGTACCTGTGGGATGCGAGGGGACAGGGGTAGAAGCCAGCGGTGCTGGACAGATCTCTGGACCGACAGCGATGATCGCTGGGTCATCAAGAGCCGAAGAAGTGGAGGGAGCTCAAACGGACACATCAGCCTGGAGAGCGGTGCTCGCAGGCGTAGACTCCCCCATCCGTCAAGAAACCTCACACGTAGGAACGTGTGTGACTCACAGCGTCGTGATTGAAGTCTGATCACGGTAGGTGAGGGACTCAAAGAAGAGCGTGTCTTGTGACTCAACAATGCGACGACGAGCAGGGTCCAAAAAATGCCACGCATTTGACCGCGGGGAGATGCCGATGAAGGCACACAAGCGACCCCACAGTGAGACCTTGGACCCCTGCTGGTCCTCGGTGTACCACACAGAAGCCAAAGATCTCCAGACGCGAGCGAGGCGCAAGTCAGAACGGTGGCCAAACTAGAGCTCATACGGAGTGACGTAGTCCGGAAGAGGACCGTGCGAGAAGCGGTTCTAGACCCAAGTCATGCAAGCAAAGCCGTGAAAGCAAAGGACTCCGGAAGACCGCACTCAGACCGCATAGCCCGAACCGCATCGTCCATGGTTTCCAGCGCTCAAGAACACCGTTCTGTTGAGGAGTAGCAGGAGCGGAGACCTGGTGAAAAATCCCGTGCTTGGCGAAGAAGCTGTCCATCTCGCAAAGAAACTCGCCGCCGTGATCCGAGAGGAAGGTGTGCAGCGAGTGGCGGAACTGGCGCTCAGCCATCAGTAGTTAGAGGCGAACCGCGAGAGCGGCATCACTCTTTTGGTGCAGGCTATAGACCCACCGCATCCGGGTGAAGTCATCAGTCAGGGTCAGGATATATCGACCTTGATAGGACAAAGACTCGAAAGGTAGGGGACCAAGAAGGTCAGAATGGACTAACGCGAGAGGGCAAAGTGCGTGTGAACGGGAGTCAGGATAGGTGCAATGATGCATCTTACACTGAGCGTAGAAGAGACAGTCGGTCTTGGGCGGCTTCTCAAAAGAAGTTGCATCAAGACGGAGGGCGGGCTGTGTTTGAATGAGCTTCGACATAGTGTTGCAGCCTACATGACACAGGCTATGATGAAGTAATCGCTGGTTCTCAGGAGATAGAACACCAGTGACCAAAACACAAGCAGAAGGGAAGGGGGAGCAAGGAGCATAAATCCGAGAGACACGATACAGGTCATCCACAATAGAGGCATGAAGAACAACGCTACGAGTATCAATAGCAGTCACAGTCGTAGACTATACAGTGTGCTCCACAAAGAGTCCCATCAGTGTACAAGCACGTATAGAAAGCAAACTGAGCTCAAGGTCAGGCGCAAAAAGCACCTCAAAAAGATACAGGGGGCCAGACAGACCATCAAGACATACGTCCTTAACACCCTGGACTGGCAAGGACTGACCAAAGCCTGTGCGGATGGAACAAACAGGCGCAACAGGGCCGAGAATAACGAAATCACTAGGACAAAAGGTCATGTGATTGGCACCGAAGTCGATGATTCAAGTGCCATCGGAATCACGACTAGAAGACGTCAGTGTACAACGCGCAAATGAACACTCGGCCTCAGACAGACGCTGGGCAGTAGGTGGGGAGGAATGAAAAATGGCACAAAGGTGAGACTTATGAATCCAATCCGTATGATTAGGCCAATTTTCATTACATGCCGACTGTGCCCCTCCACAAGAGTCATCCCGAGCCACAAGAACAGACAGTTTGTGAAGCACCCGGCTGTGACAACACACTCGCACATCCCTGAAAGTGAAGCGCCAGAAGGTTTCAAAGCTCGGCGATGGTGCAATCACGTGGGTCTGGGTCACCGCTGGTCACCGGTGGTGAAGCGGGAACTGATACGGTCGTGGTCACCGCGCGCCCTGAGGATGTGCTGCTTGACGTAGACCGTAGTGCGTGCACAAGCTGGAGCCCACGAGAAATTTGCCCCCAATCGAGTGGCTGCTAGCACTCTGTGTAGCGATGGACGCCTCCACAGTTGTAGCAGTGGACGGAGCATCAAGTGCTACTGCCCGATGACGGATGGTGCAGCAACTGCTATTGATAATGGGGTAGTCATCTCAGAGCAGCAAGGAGACAATGTTAGACAGAAAGTGGACGGCGAGAGAGGAGGATCTGAGAGAAAATCATTATTGGCATACCGGTTTCGGCCTTGTGGGCCTTCATCAGTGCCGAATGACATTACAAACAGACTCCTACTGCTAAAGTACTAGACTCGCGTCCATTCGCGTCGCTCATTTTTCACAGGGTTTTGGGGACTACGCAACCATGGAGGACCAAGTGGTTACCTTCGTAACCTAGAGGTCCATAGGTATGTGCGCAATTTTCTTGGCATTTTCCACGCCAAGATAGGCCGGCCTGCAAACACTGTGGTATTAAATTGCCTGAGTCGACGTGAATGTGACCCTAGGCATAACCTTTCTGTCCGTGGATTTAGAAAGGTTTTTAGAACAAGGGGACGTGTCGTTGATGTTGGCCGGTCTTGGGCGGTCGGATGAAGTATCCGATTGATTTCATGTTGGCGTTGAGGATGTCGAACCTGTGAGAAGATAGGCAGCAGAAATCTCTGAGGGTAACCGCGTGCTCGAAGTCGAGCATAGAATTTCTTTTTGGTGTCTAAGAAATCCTTGGCGGAGGACGTCCGAATGAGGTAGCGCCGTAGCTCAGAGAAGATGAAACCACGCAGACAGCTCCTAGTATGGTAGCTGTGAAAGGGGAGGTAGAGGTACCTGTTCATTGGTTTCTGGTATGTTTTCACATCCAGAATATTAGAGGCCTCAAACCTCTCACCTTTGCTGAGCGTGATGTCGAGGAAGTCAATGCTAGTAGTGGAGATGTCCCACTTGATCTTGATGTTCTCATCGATGCTGCCAAAAGTTGAGAGGAAGTGAAGGAGATCTGTGTGTGAGCCGGTCCAAATGATTACTCCATCGTCAATGTATCGCCGATGGAGCAATGGTTGTGACTGGCATCTCCTAGAGACTTCTTGGTCGATCATGCTCATAAAGAGGATGGCAAAGGCCGGGGCTGTTGGTGTGCCCATGGCTGTGCCCTTGACCTGTTTGTAAGTGTCCTCTAAGAACTCCACATAAGAGTTGTGCAACACCCAAGAAAGGAGTTGGATGATGACGGGAGTCTTGGGATGATGAGCTTGATGGAGAAGTCCTTGGATGAAGGTGAGAGCGGTTGAGATTGGGATGCTGGGGTAGAGTGCAACCACGTCGTAAGTGGCAAGAATGACGTCAGATGGAAGGCGAAGAACCTCAATCTCCAACAGCAAGGAGATGCTGTCTTTGAGAAAGGTTGATTGCTGTTGAACAAGGGCTTGGAGCTCCGAGTCTAGCCATATGGAGACATTTGTTGTGATCCAACTATGGCAGGCAGCAATGGGACGTCCGACGTGTGGATTTTTGTGANAGAAAGGAGTTGGATGATGACGGGAGTCTTGGGATGATGAGCTTGATGGAGAAGTCCTTGGATGAAGGTGAGAGCAGTTGAGATTGGGATGCTGGGGTAGAGTGCAACCACGTCGTAAGTGGCAAGAATGACGTCAGATGGAAGGCGAAGAACTTCAATCTCCAACAGCAAGGAGATGCTGTCTTTGAGAAAGGTTGATTGCTGTTGAACAAGGGCTTGGAGCTCCGAGTCTAGCCATATGGAGACATTTGTTGTGATCCAACTATGGCAGGCAGCAATGGGACGTCCGACGTGTGGATTCTTGTGTATTTTCATGAGACAGTAGAAGGTGGCTGGTTTCCATCCTTCAGTTGGTTCTTGAAGAAAATATGCCCAGAGGGTATTGGGGAGTAGTCCAGAGTTGGCGCAGCTCTCTTGAATTGAGAGTAGCTGCGCCTTAATTTATTCAATGTTGCACTCAGACAAGATGTAAGTGGAGGGATCAGAAAGATGGGACAAACATTCAGAGATGTAGTCGTCTCGATTGAGAACGACGAGGCCTAGGTTTTTGTCGGCAGCTCGAATGACGATGGACTTGTCATTTCTGAGCTGTTGAAGAGCACACCGTAGTCGTTTTGGAAGTGTGCGTCTAGGCAGAGTGGGAGAACGGTAGAAGCAGTCTGCAATTTCAGCTTTGAGCAGGTTGCAGGCAACTTCAATGTCCCATGGNCTAAACAGCCAGGTCAGCCTGACGTTTCTGCAAAGCTCATCTAGGCTATGTTCAACCTGAGAGAAAGAGCAAGCAGGCGGCCTCATTATGAAGTTGAGGCCTAAGCTAAGTAGTCTGGTTTCATCATTGGAGAGGCACCTCTTGCTGAGGTTGAACACTCCATTGTTCACCATTCTGTTGTCGAGCTGAGAGGGGGTTTTTGGCCATAAAAAAACAGGGCAAGGTCATGCAAAGAGAGATAAAGGAGTTTGAGCCGCGTGCGCGGCCTCACTCGTTTTTTGAGCTTCTCTTCTTGAAGTTCTTCTTCTTGACGTTGTTGACGTTGTTGACGTTGTTGACGTTCTTGACGTTGTCATGGCCTTGCCCTTTCTGCTTCTCAGTCTTGGACGACCTTCTGTTGTTAGTTGCGGGGGGCTTAGATGGAGCAGTGGCCGTTGGGGGCTTGGTGTTTTTGGGACGGGCGGCCTGTCCGGCTGGTTGTTTGCCTTGTGGTTTATGGTTACCACTTGGTTTGCTGCTGTACTTGCCGCCTTGCCCATTCTTGCCTTTCTTATTGTCTGGCTTGGAGTTCTCCTTCTTCGTGTTGGAGAGGCCGGTCATGGCCTTGGCAAGAGCTTTCTTGACCTCAATCTTGATAAGCTCTGCCGTTGTGAGCTCCCGGTCCATGGCTTCGGCTGCTGTTGCCGCCGCCTCTCGTTTGTCTTGGGCGGCTTCGGCCTTGTGCGCCGTTGAGACGCATGTGAGCTCATGGCGTGCCACCATGTCCATGACCTTGACATTGGTCTCCTCCACAATTTTCTGCTTCCACCCGTCGCAGAATCTGGAAATGTCGTAGACGTGAGAGATAGTGGAGGGGGGGTTTGTGGGGCGGCAGATTTCGGAGAGTCGTTGTTCCAGAACAGCTTTGAGGTTGAGCACGCGCTGGAGGATGGCGTTCCTGTGTGCCTGCTTTCCCTCGATCAGAAGCTGGTGGAGGCGGGCGTTGTGCGCTGCTTGCAGTTCTGACAGCTTGGCTGTCCATTCCGCCGCGATTTCTGGTTCGTCGGCTGCCAGGAAGTCAGGAGCGCGGGTTTGGCAGGATCGGGCGACTTCGCCGGCGGCTTGCAGTTGCTTGAGCTTATGCAGGGTCTTGTCGGCGCGCTGGAGCTTCTGCAAATCCTTTTTTGCAGACTTCAGGATTTCGTTCGCGATGGATGCAAGCTCAGGTGGCGGCGGACCCGCCAGGAGGCTGATCTCGATCTGGCCGATCAGCAGGGTTAGGTCCTGGTGGTCTAGGGTTGCTTGTGCGGCAGCAGCAGCATTGTTGGCGTTGGCGGGGGCTGGCGCATTGGCAGTCGTGCCTCGGCATTGTTGGTTGGCTGTCGCGTTTTGTCCGAATATAGCTGGCGCTGGCGCGTTCTGGTTGACGTTGCCGGCACCAGTAAGGTGGGCAAGCTGTTGGTTCAGCGTAGCGGGAGCCGGGCGGGAGGAGGGGCCTTGGTTGGCAGCATCAGCGGAGTTGAGGGCGACGACCTGGTCGTTGGGCTGGTTGACCTCAACGCCCATAGTCTCGTCGTCGTCGTCGTCACCTTCGATGGAGTCCTCGACCACGTCGGTGTTGGCGAGGTTCGCGGGAGTGGCGGTGTCCATCGCGGGTGTGGGGGCTGGTCGCTTACGAGGCACCACTCCAGGGGCTTCGGGATTGTCCGATGAAGTCTCCTCGGCTCGTGAGGAAATGTTGCGTACTGTCGATAATGGGGTAGTCATCTCAGAGCAGCAAGGAGACAATGTTAGACAGAAAGTGGACGGCGAGAGAGGAGGATCTGAGAGAAAATCATTATTGGCATACCGGTTTCGGCCTTGTGGGCCTTCATCAGTGCCGAATGACATTACAAACAGACTCCTACTGCTAAAGTACTAGACTCGCGTCCATTCGCGTCGCTCATTTTTCACAGGGTTTTGGGGACT
>SZWC01022617.1:30370-42625 GCA_023375785.1 Penium margaritaceum
ACATTCAGAGATGTAGTCGTCTCGATTGAGAACGACGAGGCCTAGGTTTTTGTCGGCAGCTCGAATGACGATGGTCTTGTCATTTCTGAGCTGTTGAAGAGCACACCGTAGTCGTTTTGGAAGTGTGCGTCTAGGCAGAGTGGGAGAACGGTAGAAGCAGTCTGCAATTTCAGCTTTGAGCAGGTTGCAGGCAACTTCAATGTCCCATGGTGCCTTGGGAGGCATCCAGTTCGGATTGGGAATCCGAAACTTGGGCACTGTGGCATCTTTCTGATTTCTAAACAGCCAGGTCAGCCTGACGTTTCTGCAAAGCTCATCTAGGCTATGTTCAACCTGAGAGAAAGAGCAAGCAGGCGGCCTCATTATGAAGTTGAGGCCTAAGCTAAGTAGTCTGGTTTCATCATTGGAGAGGCACCTCTTGCTGAGGTTGAACACTCCATTGTTCACCATTCTGTTGTCGAGCTGAGAGGGGGTTTTCTGTCGAGCTGAGAGGCACCTCTGTCGTCCCTTCTTCCCCTGTGCTACCGTCGCGAAACCCCGTGCCTGAGTCGGTGTAACCGGGGTGGAAGAGGAGGAGGAGGACATGACAGAGGATGGAGAAGGAGTGTACAGGAGGGGCGTCGGTGGTGATGCAATGACTGCTCCAGTAATGGAGTTCTCCTGATGAACCACGGCTGCCTCACGGGCGGAAGTCACCTGGAGGAAGAGCTGGTGCGCCCAGGGAAGAAGCTACAGTGAAGCCGAGAAAGGCTCGAGTACGGCGTCACTGTACCTCGTGAAGATGTCTGTGTGCTCAAGACAAACCCCGAGCATGATCGTGTGGAGCGTCCAGAGCTATGTACCTCCTGAGGTCTTAAGGCGAGTGTAAATACGCATGGCGCGTCACCAGTAGTAGGTTGTAAGCTCGGCAGGCCTTTGACAAAGAGAGTGAAAGGCACGGATGTGCGCGGCACGGGTGGCGTGCGTCTCTACAGCAAACAAGGACAATGCTAGGTCCAAGCCCCTGCGTTGACCAGCACCGATACTTGTGCCTGCCTCGCCAAGGAACGAGCAGAAGTCGATGACGGTCTCGTTCTGCATGGCGTAGAGAAGTCCACAAATCACCCTAGCCGCTGTCAGCCTTGTGCTCGGTCCGTAGTCTGATACAGACTGTGATAGTAGGGACACACGCCCTCTAAAGTGGCCCAAACCTAGAAGAGGATCTCCTAGCAGTCAAAGCCGTCCTCGCTGACATACCGTGGGGGCGGTGTCTTGAAGTCCTTGGTTGCCGCTCCGTAGGGAGAGCAACCACAGGCTGGGAAGGACGAGGGATGGGAAAGGCGCCGGGAAGAGGGAAGTCACTGGGGTGGAGGTCGGGCGATGATCAAAACTCGGGAAAGCAAGATGTGTGTGGGGGCTGAGAGCAGAGACGCAACAGATGAATAACAGTGAGAGTCACCGCTGGAGCAGATCCACAGGGACCTATTGACGACGAAAGTCAATCCCTGTCGGTGTCACTCACCATCACCACGTGAGATTGCATCAGCAGCAGCCGCTAGTGGCAACAGGCAACAACTGCAGTAGACTGCAGTTGCCAGTAGCTGATGACATTGGCACATGCAGCAGCAGCAACACTGAGCAGGAGCAGCAGTAGGGTGGTAGCAGCGGCGGCAACAACGTGTGGTGGCAACAGCAGCGAACGGCGGCAACATCACAGTGGTAGCACGTGGCGACAGCAGCACAACAACAGCGTAGTAGCAGTGGCAACAGCATAAGGGGCAACAGCACAACAGCAACATAGTACTAGTGGCTGCAGCAGCGACGGCAGCAAGAGCGCAGCAGCAGCAGCGGCAACAGCAGTAGTAGTGCACGGCTGCGGCAGCAGCGTGCAGCAGCCGTAGCGCGCAGCAACTACAGGTGCGCGTAGCTACTGCCACGGCCGCGTATGCAGCCGCCATGCAGCCGCTCCGCACGCAGCTCCGCGGCTACTGTTGCAGCTGATGCCGCAACAGCAACAATGGCTGAGCGGAAACTCTTGCGTAGTTTATGCGTGGCTACTATGGAGCGACCGCCTACTTGCGCACCAACCGCGAAGGTTGAAAAAAAAAGGAGGGAAGGCGAGCTGACGTCAACATTTTCCCTTGCTGACATCATCAGGTCATGCTGACATCAACAACTTCCTACTGATGTCAGCACTTGCCTTGATGAAATATTTGGTTAGACGGTCAAAAGTTGTGAGTGTTTTAAATCCTCAAGAAACGCTCGCGTTTATGCAATTTGACCACGTTGACGTCTCGGCCCATAATGAGCAGTGACGGCTCCGTCTGGTGGCAAGGGAAAAAGGGTACTAGATCCCCCTTCTTCCTCAGGGGTCATGAGCCCATGTTCGCAGGCTATTGAGGACCTACAGAGCCAGCAGGATGAGATGCGTCGCCTGTAGCAGGAGCAGACTGACACCATCCGTACACTTATTGAGCTTCTTCGAGGTCATTCCACGACTCCATGACAGACCTCTGTGGGAGCGGTTGGGGTCGTACCCTCTGTACAACAGTCAGCTCCATTACCGGAGACAGGAGTTGGAGCCGACCCGCCACCTCTTGATCCTTGGGACGAGGATCCAGACATGCCAGTCATGGAGGGCGACTCCCCCGAGCGCGAGATTCGTGTGCTTTAGGAGCATCTCCGCAAGCTTGAGACCACATCCATGCATCTGGCATCAAACCGCGGATACACAATGCAAAAACATGCAAATCGGGCCCACGGCGAGTCCACCGATAAACTCCTACGTGCTGCAAAAAAACTGTTGGAGGTCCCGAGTAGCGCACAGAGCCTTGGAACGGTCGTCGGTCAGCTTCAGGCTGGTAGTCCGCCACCAGATGACGCACCGGTGCCACCAGGGTCCGCATCAGGGATCTGGACGAGTATGGCCATGGCCGAGTGGTCAGAGTAAGCTGTACAGGTCGACATGAACGTCACAAATCACAACAATAAGAACTTTCTATTTGAGTTTTTTTCCACCAAAACCAAATCAATTCTCTAGACTATCCTTATGGCTTTTAGAGCTTCTTTCATGAGTCCCTTTCACGAAGGGACATGCTGCTTCGTACAACTTGTCAATATGTTTTTTAGGAGGGAATGGCTTTATGACATGATCACTCGCTACTCCATCTTATGTGGAGTGTTATTCATAGGTGAAGCATAGGACGGACTTCTAAAATGTTCATTGTTTCGCCAGATAAAGCAGCGCTGTCCATGGTTTTCAACGACATAACAGCAATGCCCATGTTTGTCGGTCTTCGAGCAAAAATGGGCACGACTGTCGTATGTTTCATGTATTCACCGGATTCGACGTTGATTTCGACTTCGAGGGCGGAAGCGAACTTTGCCCGTCATCGCGAGCTCGGAGGAGGGGTTCCGCGGCAAAACCTCCCGGCGAGCTCGCGATGACCATGCAAAATCCCCCATTTAAACTAGGGGGTTTGTCGTAGGTTTGGGGGGGGTTTGCGAGATGCGGCGCACTTGTGATAGAAGAAAGGGAATCTGCCGGGCCCCGCGGTAGCGGGGCCCGGCAGATGCCCGGAAAAGTAAAGAACAAAATCCAAACCCCCCATGTGAACTAGGGGGTTTGTAATGGGTTTGGTGGGGTTGGCGAGATGCGGCACACGTGTGATAGAAGAAAGGGAATTTGCTGGGCCCCGCGACCACGGGGCCCAGCAGATGCCCGGGCAAGTAAGACAAAAAAATCCCAAACCCCCAGTGTCACTAAGGGGTTTGTCGCATATTGGGGGGGGGGGTTGCGAGATGCGACGCACTCTGTCGCGAGTTTTGGAGTTCGCACTTGCGAACTCCAAAAGTCGTGACATTGCAACTTCTAACATCGGTGAGGCCGGTGTCAGAAGTCATTGACTTTGCTCTCGAAGTCGGCGACGGTCGACTTCGACAGCGAAGTTGAATCCCGTTTCTGGTCGCTTATTTGAAAACATGGGCACCACTGCCATGTCGATATTGACTATGGACAGCGCTGCTAAATCTGGCGAAACCATGGGCACCGGAGCTGAGAAAGTGCGTAGAAGCTTCCTAGCAACACAGCCGCTGACCGGTCGTCAGTGCCTGATCAGACGGTGACGACGGTCACAAGTCGTACACACAACGGCAAGGGTTTGGCTAGGAGACACAAGACACAGTGTCAGAATGCTTCAATATAGCATATGCAGAGAGAAATGACAAATGACAGGTCCAAGGCATAAATACCTGGCGCGGCGCACGGCGGGTGTCGCACGCGGCAGTCCAAGAGCTGTCCTAAAACCGGCCCAAAACCACTGTTTTGGCCGTAACTCTGCGCACACATGTCAGAATGCTGCGCCGTCTAAACCTAGACGTGCAGAATCAAAAGACGGACGCTACGACTGGTCACATGCATGCATCCATTGACTGACAGTGAGCATGCAATGCAAAACATGCAAATAGGCCTCATGGCTAGTCCGCCGAAAGACGCCTGCAAGACGTATAAGACGCAGCAAAGAGTCCCGGTGGCATCTGGGGCTCTGGAACAGTGGTCAGTCAGCTCCAAGCGGGTAGCCTGCTGCCTGTCGTCGTGCCGGCCTCACCAGGGCCGCCTGCCTCAGGGATCTGCACGAGTATGGACACGGCCGAGTGGTCACAGTAAACTGTACAGGAACGGCACAAAGCACAACACTCCCCCATGACCCGATGGTACGCATGTCCATACGCGTGCAACACTGGTACAACCACATAGTGGGTGACATGGACAGATGAAACGTAGACCCACATCCCACACTCAACCACTGTCACGCACAGGGCGAAGCCCAACAGAACGAATGGCCACCAGGAACTTTCCAAGGGCAAGTGCCTTCGTCAAGAAATCAGCACGCTGCAAGTCAGTGCCAACCCACATGATGGAGATCACGCGTCGACCTGACGCACGCTGAGCTCCGGAATCAAGTGGTCGAAGGCGACCACCGGGCTCACGGGAGTAACCGAAGGTCAAGGGGCGCACCTCAGGCTTAGGAACAGGTACGAGCATAGCTGGTGAGGGCTGAGACGAGGCAGTCGGAGATGCCGTGCGAGGAGATGCGTGTGTGGGGGACATAGAGCTGGGGGTGACAGCGGACAAGGCTGGCCCAAACACTGAGACAAGAGTGTCAGCCGACGTAGGGACAGGAGTGGGCTGGACTGGGTCAGACGCCGGAGCAGGGGTGCCAGTAGACACAGATGGTGATGCAGGAGGAGGCGTGAGAGCAGCGGTACCTGTGGGGTGTGAAACAGGCTGAACAGGCGGGATCTCTGGACCAACGGCACTGATAGCCGGATCATCAAGTGCTGGAGACCGAGAGGGGACTCGAGCGGACACATCAGCCTGACGAGGAATGGTGGCTGGCGAAGAAGTCTCCCCCATCCGCAGAGGACCCTCGCAAGAAGGGACATGGGCTGAAGAGAGGGCTGTGATCGAAGCCAGATCACAGTATGTGAGTGACTGAAAAAACAGCGCGTCACGGGACTCAATGACACGACGGCGAGTGGGGTCCCAAAAGCGCCAGGCCTTTGACCGCGGGGAGATGCCGATGAAGGCACACAAGCGACCCCGAGGGGAGACTTTGGACCCTTGCTGGTCCTCGGTGTACCACACGGAGGCCAGGGAACCCCAGACGCGAGCGAGACGAAGATCAGCACGGTGGCCAAACCAGAGCTCGTACGGTGTAACATAATCCGGAAGCGGACCATGCGGGAGGCGGTTCCAGACCCAAGTCATGTAGGCGAAGCCCTCGAAGGAGAAGGACTCCGGGAGACCGCACTCAGACTGCATGGCGCGGATCGCATCCTCCATGGTGCGGTTCCAGCGCTCAGATACACCGTTCTGCTGTGGGGTAGCAAGAGCGGAGACCTGGTGAAAAATGCCGTGCTCAGCAAAGAAGGAGTCCATCTCACCGAGGAACTCCCCGCCGAGATCCGAGCAAAAGGTATGTAGCGTGTGGCGAGACTGACGCTCAGCCATCACGAGCCAGAGCCGAACCGCAAGAGCGGCGTCGCTCTTCTGACACAGACTGTAGACCCACCGCATGCGGGTGAAGTCACAAGTCAGCGTCAGAACATTCCGGCCCCTCTCGGACAGGGACTCGCCCGGGAGAGGACCGAGCAGGTCCGAGTGGACCAACTCGAGAGGCCTCAGCGCTCGAGAACGCGAATCAGGATAAGTGCACCGGTGCATCTTTCCTTGAGCGCAGAAAAGACAGTCGGTCTTGGGTGGCTTCTCAAAAGAAGCCACGTCAAGACCAAGAGCGGGCTGTGTCCAGATGAGCTTCGACACAGTGTCGGAGCCCACGTGACAGAGACGTTGGTGAAGCAACCGCTGGTGTTCTGGGGATAGAACACCAGTGACAAAAACGCGACCAGAGGAGGAGGGAGAGCAAGGGGAGGAGGGCCGAGCAATGCGGTACAAATCATCTGCGATTGAAGTACGCACGACAATGCTACGGGTGTCAAGAGCAGTCACAGTCGCTGAATCAGCGGTATGCTCAACGTAGAGACCCATCAGAGTGCAGGCACGCACAGACAGCAGACTGAGCTCAAGATCAGGCACAAACAGCACGTCAGAGAGATAGATGGGGCCAGACGGACCATCAAAGCATACAACCCCAACGCCGTGGACCGGTAAGGACTGACCAGAGCCTGTTCAAACAGAACAGACAGTTGTGACAGGACCAAGTACCACAAAGTCACTACGACGACACGTCATGTGGTGGGTAGCACCGGAATCGATGATCCAAGTGCCACTTGAATCACGACTGGTGGACGTCACTGTACAACGAGCAATGGAACACTCGGCATCAGAGGGACTTTGAGCCGTCAGTGAACGACGTACATCACGAAGGTGAGACTCATGAATCCAGTCAGTGCAGTCAAGCCCAGCATCATCACATGCGGACTGTGCTCCCCCACACGTGTCATCACGAGTCACGAGGACGGACAAACAAGCAGTCTGTGACCCACTCGACGATGACAACACACTCGCACCTCCCCGAAAGCGAAGCGTCAGAAGATGACGAATTTCGGCAATGGTGCGGTCGCGTGGGTCTGGATCACTGCTGCTCGCTGGTGAGGACGTAGGAACAGCTGCAATCGTGGTTGCCGCGTGTCCAGAGGAGTGTGCAGGCGAAGTGCTGGACGCGGTGCAAGAAGCATGGGCAGCCTGAAGCCCACGAGTGATGCGCGCCCAGTCAAGCAGCTGCTGGCACTCAGTGTAGCGATGGGTGGCTCCACAGTTATAGCAATGCACGGAACGGCCATTGCTACCACTGGATGATGGCAGTTGTTGACCCGATCCTCGCCTGCTATTCTTCTTCTTCCCCTGGGCAGCTGTTGCAACGCCCTGCGTCTGCGTGGGTGTAGACGGGGTCGAAGAGGATGAAGATGAGGTCGTGATGGAGGTGGATGAGGGTAACTACAGGAGGGAAGATGATGGTGAAGCGAGAACGACTGCAGCGAGGGAAGTCTCCTGATGCACTACTGCTGCCTCGCGGGCCGATGTCACCTGGAGGAACAGCTGATGCGCCCAAGGGAGCAGCTGCAGAGTGGCTGAGAAAGGCTCGAGAGCAGCGTCGCTGTACCGTGTGAAGATGTCGTTGTACTCCAGGCAAACTCCGAGCATGATCGTTCGAAGTGCCCACAGCTGTGTGCCCCCTGAGGTCCCCAAACGCGTGCAAATACGCATGGCGCGTCGCCAGTAATCCGCCGCAGGCTCCGCTCGTCCCCGACAGAGCAAGTGGAAAGCATGAATGTGTGACGCACGCGTGGCGTGCGTCTCTGCGGCCAGTAGGGACAACGCCAGATCCCAGCCTCCACGAGGATCAGCTCCGGTGCCCGTGCCAGCCTCGCAAGGGAGGGGCGGAAGTCGACGACTGTCTCGCGTGGCATGGCATAGAGAAGTCCTCGCATGGCTCGGGCTGCTGTCAGCACCTGTGCTGGATCTGTAGACTGGTATGGGCTGTGGTAGTAAGGCCACACTCCCTCGGAAGTGGCCCACACCTGAAAC
This sequence comes from Penium margaritaceum, assembly GCA_023375785.1. Taxonomy (NCBI): domain Eukaryota; kingdom Viridiplantae; phylum Streptophyta; class Zygnematophyceae; order Desmidiales; family Peniaceae; genus Penium; species Penium margaritaceum. The sequence goes on from SZWC01022617.1 coordinate 38,400, forward strand.
AGGATCTCCCAGCAGTCAAATCCATCCTCGCTGATGTACCGTGGAGGTGGTGCCTCAAAGTCCTTTGGCTGCCGCTCCGTGGGGAGAGCAACCGCAGGCTGAGGAGGGCGANGTCTCGCGTGGCATGGCATAGAGAAGTCCTCGCATGGCCCGGGCTGCTGTCAGCACCTGTGCTGGATCTGTAGACTGGTATGGGCTGTGGTAGTAAGGCCACACTCCCTCGGAAGTGGCCCACACCTGAAACAGGATCTCCCAGCAGTCAAATCCATCCTCGCTGATGTACCGTGGAGGTGGTGCCTCAAAGTCCTTTGGCTGCCGCTCCGTGGGGAGAGCAACCGTAGGCTGAGGAGGGCGAGAGACAGGAAAACTCGTGAAAGGGGGTGATCACCGGGGAAGCCAGGTGACGATCGTATCGGGGACATGGGTGGAGGTCGGGTACCCGTCTGCAGCTGACGGAGGCGCTCCTGTAGAAGACAAATCTCCCGCTCCTCGGAGTCATCATCGAAGCTTGGCATGAAGGGCTCGTCATCAAGGAGGTTCGCAGGTGGTGGAGAAACCACACCAGGAGGTGAAGCAGGCAGAGCACCTGTCACGGGCACCCGGGCCGAGTGCTGGGTGGAGGCCGCAACGCTGGCAGCTCCCTCAGAAATCCGCGAAGGAGCCGTGGTCTGAGCACGCAGAAGCTCAGTCAGCGTGCGGATCGCGTCTGTCTGCTTTCGCTACAGACGACGCATCTCCTCCTGCTGGCTGCGCAGGTCCGCAATGGCCTGCGAGCGAGGGCTCAACACCCCTGAAGAAGAGGAGGAGTGATCACCTGGTCCCTTTTCCTTGTTGTCGGGAGAACTCATGTCGCCGCTCACTATGGGACGATAGGTCAAGTTTGTCGGACTTCAATACCGTCTGCATTTTTCGAGGAGTTGAAATGCTGGCAACTTTTGACTTTCCGGGTGAAAAATTGGCAAGTGTAATGCTGACGTTAGTAAGTGGTTGCTGACGTCGGCACGACCTGATGACGTCAGCAGTCAACAATGCTGATGTCAGCTCGTCCCCTCTTTTCTTTTTTTTTCTTGTCACGGTTCTGCGCGCGTGTGGAGCTGCTTCGCGGTGGCGCGCGGCAGCTCTGCGGAAGCTGCGCAGCAGCTTCCGCCCAGCTGCTGCTGCAGCTGTGCTGTCAGCTGCAGAGGCAGCTGCGTCACTGCGTGTGCAGCGGTGGCAGCAGCGGCTGCGCGGCTGCTGCTGCTTCTGCGGGCTACGGCTGCTGCTGCGCGCTCCAGCTGCTTCTAGCTGCCGCCGCCGCGCGCTGCTGCTGTTGTCGCTGGTGCGCTGCTGCTGCCGCTGCGAATGCCGTTGGTGCTGCTATGCCGCTGCCACCACTACCGCTGCTGCGCTGCTGCTGCCGACGCTGCTGCTGCGCTGCTGCTGCCGCCGCTGCTGCCACGCTGCTGGTACGGCCGCTACTGCTGCGCTGCTGCTGCCGCCGCCTCTGCTGCTGTTGCTCTGCTGCTGCGGTGTGGGGGGGCGGCTGCATGCACTGCAGCCGCCACACACCTCTGCGTGGCGGTACACGCCGCTGCTGATGCCTCTGCAGCTACGATCTCACGTGGTGGGTGGAGTGCGTTGACGGCGACCGGCCGTCTCCAACAGGCCCCAGAAGCTCTGCTGCAGCGGTGACTCTCACTGCGGCTGCTCCACTGCGTCTCTGCTGCCCAGCTCAGTGAGAACTATCTCACTGCTCTGATACCATGAGAAAGTGCGTAGAAGCTTCCTAGCAACACAGCCGCTGACCGGGCGTCAGTGCCTGATCAGACGGTGACGACGGTCACAGGTCGTACACACAACGGCAAGGGTTTGGCTAGGAGACACAAGACACAGTGTCAGAATGCTTCAATATAGCATATGCAGAGAGAAATGACAAATGACAGGTCCAAGGCATAAATACCTGGCGCGGCGCACGGCGGGTGTCGCACGCGGCAGTCCAAGAGCTGTCCTAAAACCGGCCCAAAACCACTGTTTTGGCCGTAACTCTGCGCACACATGTCAGAATGCTGCGCCGTCTGAACCTAGACGTGCAGAATCAAAAGACGGACGCTACGACTGGTCACATGCATGCATCCATCGATTGACAGTGAGCATACAATGCAAAACATGCAAATAGGCCTCATGGCTAGTCCGCCGAAAGACGCCTGCAAGACGTATAAGACGCAGCAAAGAGTCCCGGTGGCATCTGGGGCTCTGGAACAGTGGTCGGTCAGCTCCAAGCGGGTAGTCCGCCGCCTGTCCTCGTGCCGGCGTCACTAGGGCCGCCTGCCTCAGGGATATGCATGAGTATGGACACGGCCGAGTGGCCACAGTAAACTGTACAGGAACGGCACAAAGCACAACACGAGCATTTGGAGCCTGAAGAATAAAGAAAATCGTCCCGTTGGAGTTCCATGGACATCGTGCTTGGACTGCTGGTTTATTCTCTTTGTATTTTCTTGCAGCTGCTGCTTCTCATTTAACATTTGAATCATCTTCACCAAGAGCCCTTGTTTTGTATTTGGCGCTTTTGCGCAACGCCACAGCCGACTCGAAAGCATTCCATCTACTGTTGGCTCGTTGTATTTTTGCTAGATATCCGGTTGCTTTAGAATTCATCGAATTTCGTTTTCACACCTGTGAATTGTTCTAGCTAAACTCTGTCTTTGTTGCAATGGGACCTCTTAGGCTCCGCTACTGCAACACCTGAGAGGAGGCCGAACTTACAACTCACAACCCCTAAATTTTACAAGGGGGGATTATGGAAGATCTTTTTGCGAGATGTTTTTGAGATAGAACTCGGGTAGATTGAAAAGTCATATGCGGTCCACGAGGTGATGGCAACTGATAGAGTTTGACTAGTAGATGGCGTAGCGCTTTGGCTGAGGTAAGGGGGCACAATGATTTATGTTTTTGATTTCTTCTCTTCTCAATGAATAATTCTGTGAAAAAAACCACTTGTTCATACCTTCACGCTAAAGGGCATTCGTGAGGCTGGGTTTGACACCTCATTTCCTTCGGGGATGAGATCTCCCCCCTTGCTGCCCGCTAGGACCAGGGCTGGAAAAAAACTGAAGATGGGCTAAGGATCATCTCTCGTTCGCTCACGTGCACATCACGTTGTCATGGTACTTGGAGGAGCGGCGGCAGAAGGGGGACTCTCTGGGAGGGGACGTGGTCGTGATCGAAGCCATGTACCGAAAGGGGGCTCAGGAATAAGTGCACACCACGTCGCACATAACGCACGTGGGTCTCCGTTTTGGGCTGGAGCTACAGCTGTAGCGCCTGGACTTGAAGAGGACGAGGCGGGACCAGCGAGCACCGCTTCGCCGATTGCGCCTCAACCGTCGGTGGATGCATTCGGACTCTCGTGCTTTTCCTTGAACTGAGACGGGCATCAGCGCGGTGGAGGAGGGAGCGTAAAGTGGCTCAGAAAGGGGGCGAACCTGACACAGCTGGCATGCTCCTAAATTTGTGGCGGCGTCCAGAAGCTGACAGAATTGAGGAGCTCACTCGGGAATTCACACTCGCATTTGGCCCGCAGTGCTATGTGCTGTGGCCTCAGTTTTGAACACGATTGACAAACGTAGGCTCTGCCTTGGTCAGATTTGAAACCCAGGCTGGCTGCCGCGACTGCCCGCAGGCGGCGGCTGGAGCCCACATGAGCGTTCAAGTGGGCTCGCATAGGCCCCGGGTGCATATCGGGGACGGCATGAGGGCGAGACAGCAGGACGAGATGGGCGTCGTCACAGCCACCACGACCACCGCAGCAGCAACAACGGCGGCAGCAGCAGTACCGCCTGTTGCCAANGGCTTTGGCTGTGCCTTGTCACGTGGATGTGATGACTCACCAATCTCCCTGCAGGATGGAGGGTGGTACGGCTTTCCTTTTGCCTTGTCTCGCTAGACCATGGCGTGCCGAATGAGGCAGACTGGCGAGAGATCAGAGGAGAAGAGGTAGTCCGCTGTCTATCTGACAAGAGTTGGTGTGCCATGCGCGGACGACTGTGTGCAGGACGGACCCGTTGGCTACGCCGCTGCAAATGCAAGCACTGGAAGCGACGTTCCCAGCAGTGGGGATATCAGCGGCAGCAGCAGCACCAACGGCCCTGTTGCGGAGGGCTGCGGTCGCGTGCCGTTTTTCAGACTGGGCGACCTGTGGGAGTCGTTCGAGGAGTGGAGTTGCTACGGCGTTGGCGTGCCCATCG
>SZWC01022619.1:31565-42617 GCA_023375785.1 Penium margaritaceum
CCCCCCGTTGCGGGGAAAAGGCAAGTTGACATTGAATGTTGCAGTTTCTTTCCGCACTTCAGTTCCTGTTTCTACGAACTGTTCGTTTTGCACGATTGATTCTGGGCCATGTTGTACTGTTTTGTCAAGAGCAATGATGGGAGGTTGTATGATATGGAGTCCATTGCTGCAGCAGAAGTACAGGGCACATGGCAGGGTGTATTGTGCTCAGTCCTTTTCTTTGGATTTATGGAGACAAACTATCCTTGGTGCCTGTGCCTGGTGTTACGCAGGCGGATTGGAAAACCACGTCGGTCTTCTGCGGCAAGGCACCGGCAGGCGTTTGTCCGACGGGTGCATGTTGGCAATGAAACTGTCCATTGAGCGGCAAGCCAATTCGGCGGAGTTTGTGATTGTTGTGCGGGAAGCGTCTCCCATCCCACAAGCGGGATCGGCCTCGCCACTGCCCGCAGCGGCGGCGGCAATCCCTGCGCCTGCTTCACAAAGTGGCTCATTTGCACTACCACTTGGAGATCGAGTAGGAATTGAAGGAAGCTCCTCCGCTTCACCATGGGCCACACCAAGGGAAGAATCTGCTGCACCCCTGATCGCAGTCCCAACCTTGCCAACGTGGGGCGTGTACTCCAGCAAGTCAAGGTCTCCATCACCATTGCCGGTCAGGTATTCCCCTTCGACATTGCGATCTCCAGTCAACCAAACTGATAAACATTCCTCTCATTTTCCCGCACCCATTAGAACAGGGATGTCTTCAGAAGAAGTCATGAATGCAACAACCCCATATTCGTAGTTACAAGTTGAGGAATTCAAGGGCACAATGTGTGGTGTAAATAGGCGGAAGACCCAAAATATCACAAGTTGAGGAATGAAACTGATCAATCTTTGTCTTAGCACAATCTCAAGGCTGGAAGCCCTAGTCTCATATCTTGGCAAGTATACGGATGATGTCAAGGATTATGGGAGTGATGAGGTCTCTCATGAGGTGGCTATGCTGATTGGCACACAAGTTTCATGACATGAGGGAGAAGAGTGAAAAGGAGGGAGAAGAATGTGTATTTGTTTGATTCATTTTTAGGAGCAGGTGGCATACATGTATGATGATGCAGTCGTCGATCGCCAGCTGTCGATCGAGATTCGAATCATCGACCACTTGCGAGGCAATCAATGAGCGACTTCTATCGCTCACTGTTGATCTTCCCGGATGGCCATGCGCCTTTTTTTCCTTGCTTGGTCGGCGACGCATGATGAGATCTAGTATGAAACGAACCGAGCCTTTCAAGTGTTTTTTTGCTAGTGCTGGGCAGATGAGAGTCACACTTTGTGTTTTATGGGTACGCCAGCTATTCGGCCCTACATTCAATGTGATACACATGTCGATGTGACTTTGGAAAAGAAACCACACAATGAAATTGATCCCTGGTCCACTCAACAAGAAATATTTGAATGTAGCCTAGTTTTCTTTCACAACAAACCCTTTACACTTCGAAAACAGGACTCCGGACGGCCATATCATGTGGAAATCTTCTTATTCGAAAAAAAAAAAATCCTAAAATTATCATGAAAAATGTGATAATGTTTTTGGGTAACTTAAAAATGTTGTGTTTTGTGCCGTTCCTGTACAGTTTACTATGACCACTCGCCCGTGTCCATACTCGTGCAGATCCCTGAGGCAGGCGGCCCTGGTGACACCGGCGTGACGACAGGCGGCGGACTACCTGCTTGGAGCTGACCGACCACTGTTCCAGAGCCCCAGATGCCACCGGGACTCTTTGCTGTGTCTTCTACGTATTGCAGGCACCTCTCGGCGGACTGGCCATGAGGCCTATTTGCATGTTTTTGCATTGTATGCTCACTGTCAGTCGATGGATGCATGCATGTGACCAGTCGTAGCGTCCGTCTTTTGATTCTGCACGTCTAAGTTCAGACGGCGTAGCATTCTGACATGTGTGCGCAGAGTTACGGCCAAAACAGTGGTTTTGGGCAGGTTTTAGGACAACTCTTGGACTGCCGCGTGCGACACCCGCCGTGCGCCGCGGCAGGTATTTATGCCTTGGACCTGTCATTTGTCATTTCTCTCTGCATATGCTATATTGAAGCATTCTGACACTGTGCCTTGTGTCTCCTAGCCAAACCCTTGCCGTTGTGTGTACGACCTGTGACTGTCGTCACCGTCTGACCAGGCACTGACGCCCGGTCAGCGGCTGTGTTGCTAGGAAGCTTCTACGCACTTTCTCATGGTATCAGAGCAGTGAGACAGTTCTCACTGAGCTGCGCAGCAGAGACGCAGCAGAGCCGCAGCAGTGAGAGTCACCGCTGCAGCAGAGTTTCTGGGATCCGCTGGAGACGGCCGGTCGCCGTCAACGTACTCCACCCACCACGTGAGATCGCAGCTGCAGAGGCAGCAGCAGCGGCGTGTACCGCCACGCAGAGGTGTGTGGCGGCTGCGGTGCATGCAGCCGCCCCCCCTCAGCTGCAGCAGCAGAGCAGCAGCAGCAGAGGCGGCGGCAGCAGCAGCGAAGCAGCAGCGGCTGCAGCAGCGGCGTGGCAACAGCGGCGGCAGCAGCAGCGCAGCAGCAGCGCAGCAGCGGCAGTCGCGGCGGCAGCAGCAGCGCAGCAGTGGCAGCAGCAGCAGCGCGCGGCGGCGGCAGCCAGCAGCAGCGCGCGGTGTCGGCAGCCAGCAGCAGCCGCAGCGCGCAGCAGCAGCCGCAGCGCGCAGCAGCAGCTGCAGCGTGCAGCAGCAGCAGCAGCAGCGCAGCCGCTGCTGCCACCGCTGCACACGCAGCTACGCAGCAGCTGCTGCAGCTGACAGCACAGCTGCAGCAGCAGCTGAACGGAAGTTGCTGCGCAGCTTCCGCGGAGCCGCCGCGCGCCACCGCGAAGCGGCTCCACACGCGCGCAGAACCGCGAAAAAAACAAAAAAAAGAAAGAGGCGACGAGCTGATGTCAGCATCGTTGATTGCTGACGTCATCAGGCCGTGCTGACGTCAGCAACCACTTGCTGACGTCAGCATTACACTTAGTCAAATTTTCACCCGGGAAGTCAAAAGTTGCCAGCGTTTCAACTCACCGAGAAACGTAGACGGTTTTGAAATCAGGCAAACTTGACCTGTCATCCCATAGTGAGCGGCGGCATGAGTTCGCCCGACGACAAGGACAAGGGACCAGGTGATCCCTCCTCCTCTTCTTCAGGGGTACTGAGCCCTCGCTCGCAGGCCATTGCGGACCTGCGCAGCCAGCAGGAGGAGATGCGTCGTCTGTAGCGAGAGCAGACTGACACGATCCGCATGCTGACTGAGCTCATGCGTGGTCAGTCCACGGCTCCTTCGAGGATTTCTGAGGGAGCTGCAGGCGTTGCGGCCTCCACCCAGCACTCGGCCCAGGTGCCCGTGACAGGTGCTCCGCCTGCTTCACCTCCTGGTGTGGTTTCTCCACCGTCTGCAGACCTCCTTGATGACGAGCCATTCATGCCAGGCTTCGAGGATGACTCCCAGGAGCGGGAGATTCGTCTTCTTCAGGAGCGCCTCCGTCAGCTGCAGACGGGTATCCGACCTCCACCCGTGTCCCCGATACGACCGTCACCTGACTTCCCCGGTGATCACCCCCTTCCAGGAGTTTTCCCCGTCTCTCGCCCTCCTCAGCCTGCGGTTGCTTTCCCCACGGAGCGGCAGCCAAAGGACTTTGAGGCACCACCTCCACGGTACATCAGCGAGGATGGATTTGACTGCTGGGAGATCNTGTTTCAGGTGTGGGCCACTTCCGAGGGAGTGTGGCCTTACTACCACAGCCCATACCAGTCTACAGATCCAGCACAGGTGCTGACAGCAGCCCGGGCCATGCGAGGACTTCTCTACGCCATGCCACGCGAGACTGTCGTTGACTTCTGCCCCTTCCTCGGCGAGGCTGGCACAGGCACCGGAGCTGATCCTCGTGGAGGCTGGGATCTGGCGTTGTCCCTACTGGTCGCAGAGACGCACGCCACGCGTGCATCACACATTCGTGCTTTCCACTCTCTCCGTCAGGGACCAGCGGAGCCTGCGGCGGATTACTGGCGACGCGCCATGCGTATCTACACGCGTCTGGGACCTCAGGGGGCACAGAGCTATGGGCACTTCGGACGATCATGCTCGGAGTTCGCCTGGAGTATACCGACATATTCACACGGTACAGCGACGCTGCTCTCGAGCCCTTCTGAGCCACCCTGCAGCTGCTTCCTTGGGCCCATCAGCTTTTCCTACAGGTGACATCGGCCCGTGAGGCAGCAGTAGCACATCAGGAGACTTCACTCGCTGCAGGAGTCCGCGCCTCACCACCATCTTCCCTCCTGCATTCACCCTCATCTACCTCCATCACAACCTCATCTTCCTCCTCCTCTTCGACCCCTTCTACACCCACGCAGACGCAGGGCGTTGCAGCAGCTGCCTAGGGGAAGAAGAAGAATAGGATGCGCGGATCGGGTCAGCAGCAGTCGTCATCCAGTGGTAGCAGTGGCCGTTCCGTGCACTACTACAACTGTGGAGGTGCCCATCGCTACACCGAGTGCCAGCAGCCGCTTGACTGGGAGCGCATCACTCGCGGACTTCAGGCTGCCCATGCTGCCCGCACCGCGTCCGGCACGCCGACCGCACACTCCTCTGGACGCGCGGCGACCACGACTGCAGGTGTTCCTGCATCCACACCGGCGAGCAGCAGTGATCCAGACCCACGTGACCGCACCATCGCCGAGCTTCGTCATCTTCTGGTGTTTCGCTTTCAGGGAGGTGCGAGTGTGTTGTCATCGTCGAGTGGGTCACAGACTGCTTGTTCGTCCGTCCTCGTGACTCGTGATGACACGTGTGGGGGAGCACAGTCCGCATGTGATGATGATGAGCTTGACTGCACTGACTGGATTCATGAGTCTCACCTTCGTGATGTACATCGTTCCTTCCCACTGACGGCTCAGCGTCTGTCTGATGCCGAGTGTTCCATTGCTCGTTGTACAGTGACGTCCACCAGTCGTGACTCCGGTGGCACTTGGATCATCGATTCCGGTCCCACCCACCACATGACGTGTCGTTGTAGTGACTTTGTGGTACTTGGTCCTGTCACGACTGTCCGTTCTGTTCGTACCGGCTCTGGTCAGTCCTTACCGGTCCACGGTGTTGGGGTTGTATGCTTTGATGGTCCGTCTGGCCTCCTGTATCTCTCTGACGTGCTGTTTGTGCCTGATCTTGAGCTCAATCTGTTGTCTGTGCGTGTCTGCACTCTGATGGGCCTCTCGGTTGAGCATACCGCTGATTCAGCGACGGTGACTGCTCTTGACACCCGTAGCATTGTCTTGCGTGCTTCAGTCATAGATAATTTGTACCGCATTGCGCGGCCCTCCTCCCCTTGCTCTCCCTCCTCCTCTCGTCGCGTTTTGTCACTGGTGTTCTATCCCCGGAACACCAGCGGTTGCTTCACCAACGTCCGTGTCACGTGGGCTCCGACAACGTGTCGAAGCTCATCCGGACACAGCCCGCTCTTGGTCTTGACGTGGCTTCTTTCGAGAAGCCACCCAAGACCGACTGTCTTTTTTGCGCTCAGGGAAAGATACACCGGTGCACTTACCCTGATTCGCATTCCCGAGCGCTGAGGCCACTCGAGTTGGTCCACTCGGACTTGCTCGGTCCTCTCCCGGTCGATTCCCTGTCCGAGAGGGGCCGGTATGTTCTGATGCTGACTGATGACTTCACCCAGATGCGGTGGGTCTACAGTCTGCGTCAGAAGAGAGACGCCGCCCTTGCGGTTCGGCTCTGGCTCGTGATGGCTGAGCGTCAATCTCGACACACGCTACATACCTTTCGCTCGGACCGCGGCGGCGAGTTCCTCGGTGAGATGGACTCCTTCTTTGCTACGCACGGCATTTTTCACCAGGTCTCTACTCTTGCTACCCCACAGCAGAACGGTGTATCTGAGCGTTGGAACCGCACTATGGAGGATGCGGTCCGCGCCATACGTTCTGAGTGTGGTCTCCCGGAGTCCTTCGCATTCGAGGGCTTTGCCTACATGACTTGGGTCTGGAACCGCCTCCCGCATGGTCCGCTTCCGGATCATGTTACAACGTACGAGCTCTGGTTTGGCCACCGTGCTGATCTTCGTCTCGCACGCTTCTGGGGTTCCCTGGCCTCAGTGTGGTACACCGAGGACCAGCAGGGGTCCAAGGCCTCCCCTCGGGGTCGCTTGTGTGCCTTCATCGGCATCGGCCCGCGGTCGAAGGCCTGGCGCTTTTGGGACCCCACTCGCCGTCGTGTCATTGAGTCCCGTGACACACTGTTTTTTGAGTCACTCACCTACCGTGAGCTGAATTCGATCACATCCCTCTCTACGGCTCATGTCCCTTCCTGTGAGGGTCCTCGGCGGATGGGGGAGACTTCTCCGCCAGCGACCATTTCTCGTCAGGCTGATGTGTCCGCTCGAGTCCCCTCTCGATCTCCAACACTTGATGATCCGGCTATCATTGCCGTTGGTCCAGAGATCCGGCCTGTTCATCGTGATTAACACCCCACAGGTACCGCTGCTCTCACGCCTCCTCCTGCATCACCACCTGTGTCCACTGGCACCCCTGCTCCGGCGTTTGACCCAGCCCAGCCCACTCCTGTCCCTACGTCGGCTGACACTCCTGTATCAGTGTCTGGGCCAGCCTTGCCCGCTGTCACCCCTAGCTCAGTGTTCCCCACACACGCATCTCCTCGCACGGCATCTCTGGCTGCCTCGTCTCAGCCCTCACCAGCTGTGGTCGTACCTGTCCCTGTGGTCGTACCTGTTCTTGAGCATGAGGTGCGCCCCTCGACCTCCGGTTACTCCCGTGACCCCGGTGGTCGCCTTCGACCACTGGATTCTGGAGCTCAGCGAGCGTCAGGTCCCGGTCCTTGGCGTTCCTGTCGCAGCATCGCGAGCGGTGATCCAGGCACAAAGGCCTTAGGCCTGAGTGTCCGCACTGAGCTTTCAGAGGTACACCCAGCGTACCCCATTGGGTACGACCTGGTCACTCGCGAGTTCCATATCGCCTGTGACGTAGCTGCTGATCTCGTGGCCGTCAGGCCAGACACTGAGGCGTGTGCACTTGCCACGCAGAGTTCCCCCTCTATGGTGCCTGACCCGGGCACATTGAGGGAGGCTTTCTCATCGCAGGATGCTGATGCCTGGCGAGCTGCTTGCGAGGATGAGCTTCGCGCTATCCGAGAGCACAGAGTCTACGAGCTGGTCGACCTTCCCCCTGGGAGGAAGGCGATGTAGGTCAAGTGGGTCTTTCGGAAGAAAGTGAAGCCGGATGGCTCACTGGAACGCTACAAGGCCCGCTTGGTCGTCAAGGGGTTCTCTCAAATTGAGGGAGTTGATTACACTGACACCTTTGCCCCTGTCGGCCGCATGACCTCAGCTCGAGCACTGTTCAGTGTAGTGGCTCAGTATGACTGGGAACTACACAAGATGGATGTGAACAACGCGTTCCTCCATGGCTCTTTGGATGAGGAGATCTACGTGGCTTAGCCACCAGGCTTTGAGGACGTTGACAAGGTCTAGCGCTTGCACAAGTCCTTGTACGGCCTCAAGCAGTCTCCACGGTGTTGGAACTAGGAGATCACTGGCACCTTGACTCGCACAGAATACGTACAGAGCGAGGCAGACCCCTCACTCTTCATCCTACCGACATCCGAGCGGTTCACCGCCATCCTGGTCTATGTTGATGACCTTTTGATCGCGTCTCCGTCCTTGGAGGCCGTGAAGGAGGCCAAGGCTGTCCTACAGACTGCCTACAGGATGAAGGACCTCGGTCCTGCATCGGTGTTTCTTGGTATGGAGATCGTGCGAGATCGCAGACATCGGACACTGTTGGTGCATCAGGCCCGATACGCACGAGTCGTGGAGGAGCGCTTTAGCGATCTCCTTGGTGATGTGTCCACTGCTTCCACACCCCTCACACCTGATGGGCAGGATGCCGTGAAGGTGGATGATTGTACACAGTTGGGGGAGACAATGGACGTGACCTTGTACCTCCGTCTTATCGGATCTCTGATGTACCTGGCCACCACCACGCGTCCCCACATCGCATTCGCCGTCAACCTCCTCGCTCAGTTCTCGCAGGCTCCACGTGCGAGAGCTCTTCATGCGGCTGTGAGAGTGGTACGGTATGTGGTCTCCGCGCCGTATCTCGGACTCTGCTTTCGTTGGCAGTGTTCGGTGGTCCTTGATGGCCACACTCATAGAGACTGGGCTTAGAACCCTGACGGGCGCAGTCGCACTGGCTACGTGTTTCTGCTCGGTGGTACCGCTTTGTCTTGGCGAAGCGGGAAGCAGGGGTGCATCGCACGTCGCTCGTCGCAGCCAGAGTATGTGGCTTTGGGGGCAGGAGCTGCTGAGGCAGTTTGGCTGCAGCGCGTGTTCCATGAGCTTGGGCAGTCAGTACTCGCCATTGTGCTGCGTTGTGACAACCAGAGTGCTCTCACCATTGCGGAGAACTCTGGTGTTTTTCATGCTCGCACAAAGCACATTGCGGTTGAGCATCACTTTGTTCGTGATCTGGTGGAGGGACGCGTGATCTCCATCATGTGGGTTGGCATTGAGTTGCAGCGTGCTGATTTCTTGACGAAGGCACTTGCCCGCGGAAAGTTTCTGGTGGCCATTCGTTCTGTTGGGCTTTGCCCCGTGCGTGACAGTGGTTGAGTGTGGGATGTACGTTTGCATCTCATCTGTCTGTGTCACTCACTATGTGGTTGTTCCAGTGCTGCACGCGTATGGACATGCGTACCATTGGGTCATGGGGGACTGTTGTGTTTTGTGCCGTTCCTGTACAGTTTACTATGACCACTCGCCCGTGTCCATACTCGTGCAGATCCTTGAGGCAGGCGGCCCTGGTGACACCGGCGTGACGACAGGCGGCGGACTACCTTCTTGGAGCTGACCGACCACTATTCCAGAGCCCCAGATGCCACCGGGACTCTTTGCTGTGTCTTCTACGTCTTGCAGGCGCCTCTCGGCGGACTAGCCATGAGGCCTATTTTCATGTTTTGCATTGTATGCTCACTGTCAGTCGATGGATGCATGCATGTGACCAGTCGTAGCGTCCGTCTTTTGATTCTGCACGTCTAAGTTCAGACGGCGTAGCATTCTGACATGTGTGCGCAGAGTTACGGCCAAAACAGTGGTTTTGGGCCGGTTTTAGGACAGCTCTTGGACTGCCGCGTGCGACACCCGCCGTGCGCCACGGCAGGTATTTATGCCTTAGACCTGTCATTTGTCATTTCTCTCTGCATATGCTATATTGAAGCATTCTGACACGGTGCCTTGTGTCTCCTAGCCAAACCCTTGCCGTTGTGTGTACGACCTGTGACTGTCGTCACCGTCTGACCAGGCACTGACGCCCGGTCAGCGGCTGTGTTGCTAGGAAGCTTCTATGCACTTTCTCAAAAAGTAAAGAGAGAAATGAGAAGAGTGGAAGATTTTTGTATGTAGGGTTTACGGATGAATAATATTCATAAGAAATATTCAAATTTCCAAAATAATGCTTTAAATTTTTTTTTAATTTATTATTCAGTAAAAAATTACTGAGGGTAATCACTCAACTTTGTTTTTGTCTGAGGGGGTAACACTCCGGGCTGGGAATAGTCTTTGAAAGATGCTAGCACAAGGGAAGAAAACAATCCATTTTAGTAGGGATAAATTGGCACAACAATCCTGTTTTGTAGCCTGTCCTCATGCGAGGTGATGGGCCGCTGGAATTCACTAAAATTTGAGCGGCTTTTCGCAATGATAGCCCGCCCGCGGTTCGTTCTTCGCAATGATACCCCTCGCGGCCCGAGGGCGACTCCGATTTCTCATTGCTACCCCGCGGAGTCGCAGGCGGCTGGGAGAACGTGCGACCGCGACGGGGTATCATCGAACATCCGACGCTCCAGACTCACAGCAAATTCCAGACGAAAACTTGAGCGACACGATCCTCGCACGCGGGCAACCAACTACAACTGTCGAGCGCCGAAGTGCAACTAAATATAGCGATGTACGGAAATGACAAAAGAAATGAATAAGAATGTGCAACACCCATGTTTCGACAAGGAAACCAATGCACAACATCAGAACGTCACATTAACTACAAGTCACCAACAATACCTTGTGAATAGAAAACTCCACGCTTTCATGTGTTATAAATATGAATTCACATCCAACCATTTATTTAGTTTAATGGAGCATAAGAATGAAAATTTGATGAAAACATTTTCCCCGTTACTTCTTAAATAAAATCATGAAATGAGAAATGACTTGAAACATGTGTTCATGCATGATTTATTGTCAATATAAAACATCAAATACAGTCCCAATCATACAGATTATTTTGTGTTCTATTTCATTTTACATTCATTACTTCTTCCCTGAAACATAAACTTGTTTTCCCAATGCCGCAATTAATTCGTAGTTGTAACGTGAAAATTTATTCCAAGATATATCTAAATGTACTCATTTTGATATATGCATGTTATATTGTACTCGATGCAATGAGTCTTGCGCTAAGGTCCATGAATTCTTGATAAACGACGTAATAGCTTGAGAGTTCCACACAAGAAACATACTATTGAAACTCATTTCTAACGCCTTTGTCCATTCAATGAAACATGGATAAAGGGTGAACTCAAAACTGAAAATTAATTAATAACAACATATGTGAAAGGAAACAAACACGTTCATGAATGCATTCATGGAATCGTGGATATAGATATACATGTAAACATAGATACAAATATGAATAAAGATGTAGATATGGATATACATATAAAAGTTTATATCGATGTAGATATAGACCAATATATATCTACATAGATAAAGATATAGATATCGATATAGATTTACATATAGAAATGGATGTAGATATAGATATAGATATGGATATAGATATCTACATAGATGTAGATATAGATAAAGATATACATATAGATATAGATGTAGATATAGATGTGGATATAGATATAGATATAGATATAGATATAGATATAGATATAGATATAGATATAGATATAGATATAGATATAGATATAGATATAGATAAAG